>KZ308731.1:122097-157465 GCA_000376725.2 Ladona fulva
TCCATAGAGATTAAAAAATAGATTTAATATATTTTATTTTATGAAAAATCTTCTCTTTTTGCAGTGCCACGCCCTTCTGATGTCGATTAATTGTATATGTCGTTGGCAAAAACCCTTTGCTCCGTTTAAGCTGTTCACTAATTTACTACGGAGCGTAATATTCGATATTTATTATTATCTGACTCCATTCTGCGAAGATCATTGTGGAATCAATGCTCAAATATCGATTCATTTGAAAATTGATTGAAAATTTTACAAATTAATTAACGGAACGTATAGAAATAAATAAATAACGTCATTATTTGGGGCAAAATTGAGACTCCTCTTTCATTTAACCCACTGTCAATCTAAAACAGATCTAAGTGATAAATAAAGCTAAAAGGTAATTTAAATTAACATGGAATGGAAGTAAATTAGTTGTGGGTTAAAAAATCTGAGTGAAGTTCAGGAAAATTATCCACAGCAGGAAAATGGGCACATCTCAATGTGAAAAACCTTCAAAAACATAATGAGAATGACAAGAAAAACATGTCAATTAAAAATTTTATTGTGGCCTAGATATAATGATGGTGGAAATAACAAACGCTTATATGATAAACACAGCAAATAGTATAAACTGCGAATAAAATGCACAATAAATAATTAAAGCATGAAGTCAAATTCTATAGTCTCCCGGGTAAATGCAAGATAAATTTAAAACAACCACGTACAAGGCATGCGATTAAATAATAATTAGCAATTACGCTTTTCATAGTGTTTAAGATTCATTAAAAGTTCACTATCGACAATTCAAAATATTAGATGCAAATAATAAAATACAAATGTATAATTAATTATTAAAGAAAATTACAAAATAACAATTATCTTAAGATAAACATTTGACTTGGGAAAGATGTAGATTATTATCGTTTGATAAATTTAACAAGGAATAGATAAAGATTTCAGGTTAATAAAAAACATCTTTTCGTAATAAATACTCTTTATACTCTTTAAAATTAATGTATACTACTATACTCTGTACTAATTTACACTTTCTTATTTAATTGTTTTTCTAAAATTAATATCTTAAACTTCAAAATTCGTCGAGCGCCATATTAATGCCCGTAAATTACCGAAGAGCTTTTGGGAAGGATTTTTTTCGACGATGAGGAAATGCGGAAGTACGAATCTGAGTGCGAGTTATTCTTCTGCTTGCTTTTACTGCGCAACTATAATTTCAAGCTGCCCTTCCCTTAAAGTCCACTCCATCTGAATGCTCTTTCCCATTTCTGCTTTGCTTTTTTGTCGAATACTTCTGAATCTAATTGCTGTGGTTAATCTGTTTAATACTTCTTAATCTAACCAACAAATCGATTTCTAATTTAATCTTTTCTGTAAATTCTTAACTATTCTTAATGCTTTCATCCCTACTGTTAACATTCTGCTAACTTGTATTTATTTCTCCTTGGAATTATTATTTGTGTATTGTTATTCTTCATACTTATATTTTAATTGTACTTAAGTTGATTTTTACCTTATAAAGCAGTGCTTTATTTTATGTAACCTCTCATTTTTATTTCATGTCCTAAGTCTCATTTTCGCTGCTGGCGTTTTTTTTCTCTTCCCGATGCAAAACATTCACCTTTCTTTAACGACTGTCGTATTCCTTTTTTCTTGAAATTCATTTGCTAATTCGAGAGGAGTGATAATAATTTCGTCCAAAACATAAACATTCATTGACAAAATATTCACACATTAAGAGGAGTCATGAGAATTGCATTAAACTACAAATGTATAATTGTGCCGTCGATGGAAATGAGCGATTTAAAATTTTATTGCGGGCAACTGAACATTGATTTCAGGAGCTAATATTTTTGTGTTCACTTCTAGATTGGATAAAAGATATAATAAGGGTGGAGCATAATAGGTTTCGTATGTTATCCTATGCTATTTCTGTCTACATTTACTACAACTGGTTCTCAAATATCTTAGACTGCTGAATTTTGAGTCAAGGGTAGTCCCGTACCTGTATGATTAGTGAGAAATCTGGTGACGGGGCTAACAGTCCTACGTCCAAACAATGTGGCCAACACGGCGTAGATGGCGGCCTATTCGGGACCATTCAGCCTCGCGCATTCCAATAACGCGTTCCCTCACAAACTCTGTCAACTGGTTAACATATCTTCCCTGGATTTGCGGATGCATGGCATAACGAGTTTCCCGCAACCAGAAACAACGGTTGACCAAGTTGGAGTAACCAAACCCTTTTATAGGCAACGGTTGACTGCGTTTTCACGGCATCTGGTGGCAAGACAGTTCACTTAGACACGTCACCACGCTTATCAATTGACTATCTGTCTGAGGTGTAACCATATGCCGAGGTTTGCAGCAAAACTACAACTCCTCAGTGGTGCAAGATCATTTTTGTCAGTAGGAGAATGTATACATATATCTGTCACCCTCATCGCGTTAGCTCAGCTATTGCCTTGAGAATTGTACCTCTTAGGTGACCTCAATAATCGGTAGATACCTTTATACCACCCAACGTAATATTGTTGTGTAGCTACCAATATCATAAGACCAATATCTTCTTAAATATCGGACGAGAATAAACGATATGAGGAATATTTAAAAATTGGATGATCAGATAAAATTAAGATTTAAGATGTCGTGCACGAGGGTATTCAATGAAGGCGGGTGGACTTAGTAGTCATTAGGAAGTCAAAATACTTATTTGAGAGGGGAATCTTATCTTAAGTATGGCCATCAATAGCTACCAACTGCGTCAATGTTTTTGCGGAGTATTATTAACTACATCCTGAGTTTTTACGATTCAGAGATTTCTAGTTTCGTCATCGATGCTCATATCTTGCAGAGTCAAGCGAAGGTACAGGAAGCGTCAGGGAGAGGGGCCCCGGCCAATAATCGAATGAAAGAGGCCCCTGCTCTTACGTAGCGAAGCATTTTATTTGATTAAATGTATTGAGTCTCCATTGTTTACTTAATGGTTGTTTACTTTCCGCCCTTTACATTTGATGCTAATTATCAGTTAATGTACATTTAAATTATCTCAATTTATGGACCATTATAACTTATAAGAAATATTTGAAAGATATTTTACTGAAAAGCCAAGTTATGTCTCTAACTTAAATTGCTATCTCGTGCGGTTCGGTTTACATTTTCCACAATTAAGTGTTTTTACGTGCGTATTACACATCGATGGCCTGGATACATCAAATTCTGGTTGCATAAGGAGGGATGAAATCCTCAATGTTGGACAACTCCTTCAATCCCCTTTCCAGTTGTGACTCCTTTGTTTCCTGATTCAGCAGTCGCGTTGTCATAGAAACGCTCTCGTCTTCGTGCGTGCGATCCGCCTTTTTTGTCAATGGCCTACGTGAGAGCTGTTTTTCTGGCCTCGTTTTTGCCTTTCTCGAATAATGCCTCGCTCGGGGCATTAATTGCGCTCAGGATAAATGATAATAACCTAACGTATGTTCACGGAAGAGATGAATTACCATGCTAATTTCGCTCGTTATTACCCAACAATGATATCGGCTGACTAACGATTTTGGTGGCCAAAGGTAATAGCTTCGGGGACAAATCAGCGTGCATTAAACTTGGCGTTTCTTTTTTGTTCCACCGCTGCAATTTCGCTGTGTGAATTCGGCGGAATCAGAGGCGTATTTCAAAAGGAAAATATAGTGGAAAAGTGGCCGATTGCGAATGTGGAGCGAACGAGCATCGGAATTGACTGAAGTTCAAAAGATAAGAAAGAGTTAAAAAGCGCATTGCGTACGTTTTAATTTTTTCAAGAACTTCTTTACTCTGGCGATGGAAGTTCCGGATATACTACATGAAACATTTTAGTCATATAAAATGGCGATGAGTTATGCCTCTCTATCGGAAGAATTGGTTTGCATTATTTTAGTTGCGTGTAAACTAATGTAAATTTCTATAGCTATTGTCATATTTCGCAATGAACACTTTCATTTTGGGTAAGCAATTAAGCAATCTCCTCGTGATCTCCATTCTCACCCATACGTGATCGTTTTTGAGTACTTCTTCTTGTTTACAATTTAAATTATTGCTCATCCTATTCCTCCTCCTTAATCACATGTATTTCTCATTTAATCTTCGACAATCCCATTCAGTTTCCAAATTTTCGACAAACTCAAATTTCGCCGCCTTGTACTGCCATGCGCGAGCAAATTTGTATATTCAGTGTACATTTTCGCCTCTATAAAACTCCTATCTTTTAATCGGTGACGACTTTTACTTGATCAGTAGCCTTTGTTATCTCTTCCTGTTCTTCGATTCGTAGAATACATTCCGCCCAAGTATTCCAAATCAATACAGTATTCTCTTCACTTATTCAGCAGATTAATCTTGAATTTATTTTCGTTGTAGTGGTGAAGTGGATGATATTTTGGAAATTATACTATATTGATTGTTAGAGATTTATCTATCATTTATTTCTCTCCATAATCGCTTAAGGAAGTTTTTCGTTTACTAACCTTGGAACTTAAATTTGATTTGGTATTTTAATATGTGACTGAATCTGGACCTAAACTTTGCATGTCTTCGTTTTCTTTCTGCAAATAAGCAATTTTTGAAAACTTAGAGTAGCATGGTAACATGTTTAAGATATATTATTAAGCTCATTCTTCAATCTATTATTTAGTTTACCATTGGAAGATTTTTCTGGAAAATTAAATGTCTCATACCGAGTGCATTAGAAGAATTTGACTACACTAACATATAATTACGCTAATTGTGAACGGTTTCGTAGTGTATAAGCTTATATTATGATGTTGACAAAATTTATGAGAAAGATGCTTAGTATTATTCAGAATCGCCAGGCAAATCATAAGCAAGCTCCTAATAGATCTCTTATCAGTTAAGCATACTACTCAATAAAACTCGGACTGTGATTCAAATTGTTCAATTTAAAATATGCGTTCAACCGTTCATTCATCTTTAATTTAATTTCCGGCATCTGATGTTAATGTATTACTATGGGTCACCTTTTCCTGATACTGATTGCCCCTATATATCGCCGATGTCGCGTAAAACGCACATAACGAGGAAGAATCATTTAGCGAAGCAAGAGTTGAACTCCCGGCGGCGAATGATGAAGCAGAGGGCGGCGACACGACACGCTTTTCCGCCGAACATAACTTGTGGCAAAAAAATCGCAAAAAGGCGACGAGGCTTTAAATTGTATCGCAACTAATTGCGAGGAACGAGAAAGGTATTCATTTGGCACTCAGCGGCCCATTATCGATTGCCTTTGATTTTTAGAGAATCAATCCCACCCGCGTCGGTTATTCGCTGAGAAATGAGACGAGCCAACGCAATAAAAACGATGCTCAAATGTTCGCAATCGAAGCAAAAAATCGAAAGCGGACCATTAATTCCAGACGCCGCCACCACTTGACAAGTTTCTCTCTGTTTTGGTTTAAAGTGGCGACAAAACGCGGCCGTCCGTTTCTCACGAGATTACTTTGCTGACCCACTTTTTCTACGCAGATTTACTTTAAGATTACGGACATCTTACTGAAAGTTCACTTTGTTCTCTGATTTTTCATAATCTTTGATCTGTCCAATGAGTTGTTAAAACGCCTCGAAGTTTTTATTGGGTCGATAATCTTCCGTTTGTAGAACTGTTTATCAGTGTTGCCGTTATGAAAATTTTATAAGAGCTGTGATTAATTAGATTTTTTCAAAAGAGATAAAAAGTACTAAAAGGAATCAATTACGTCTCGTACAGAAAGATAATTCTTAATGTTTTCATTACGTTGTAATCAATGGTTCATCGTAATATAAAAATTAAAATCGCTTGATTATTCATCAAGGAAACGACATAAGAAAACACGAATAAAAATTTAGATTGTAAATTATGCTTATGCTCTTATTATTATCGATGCAATCACGTTGAACATTGCTGAACGCAGTCAGTAGAGTTTATTTATATTTGGGTAACCTACCAAATACCATTGATTATCACTGATCGAGCGTAAGATCTCGTCCTTGCACTCTTTGAGCCAATCAAACTAAACTTTCGCTATATATTGCTCTAATTTTTATCAGTGAAGTTCAATTTTGCTGGTTTGGGTTCCAAAGACAGTTGTTAAAGTAAAAGATAAGATCCAGTGAATAAAAAGATCATGAATTCGTATTTTCCACAACTAAATTTTTAATGCGACCGGTTTCGGCCGTACAGCCATCATCAAGTACACTACCGGATATCTCTTTTAGTGTACCTGATGGTGGCTGTGTGGCCGAAACCGGTCGCTTTAAAAATTTAGTTGTGGAAAATACGAGGTCCTGATCTTTTTATTTAGCTATGGCGTTCCACCAGGTATCGTCCAATCACGTTGAGTATATAAGATCCAGCTTATAAACTTTCACATGGAGATGTAAATTATCGCTATTTGTTGTAAAATGCGCCATAAATGGGTGCAATCTTTCGAAAGTGCTGTACATAACAGAACGGTGCTGTAACTTACGCATAAGCGCTAAAATGGCAAATTTATGATGATATATGCTGATAATTATTGCCTATTTGATAGCTTGATCTGTGTTTTAAGAGGAAATTGACATATTTCTTTAATAGAAACGGTCCATACTTATGTATGAGCTCCTTTGCTCATGCATACTATATCGACGAATTTATTGAGGTATACATACTATACTGTATAAATTCCACCTGAAAAGTGTGGAAGGTTTTATAAATAGGGCCAAAGAGAATATTTAAAATGATTAAATATAACGTTAATGTGACAGATCCAAGTCTTCCTGAAGGTAAATTATTTTGATTGTTAGATATCTTAGCAAGGGGCATTTTGAAATTGGGCAACGTAGATGAGAATTTCGAAAGAAATTAAATTCATAGCAATTAATTTCAGGTTCAGTGGATACTACCAGGAAAGAGCAAGGCACTCATTTTCTAACTGGGAAGGTGAGATTAGCTGCTATATAAACGGGAAATTTGAAGCAGAATCCATGTTAAAATCATCCTTCCTTAGAAAGATTTTATCTCTGGACTAGGAAGTGGCAATTTTTAAATCGGGAAAATATGGAACAAAGGAATTGCGGTTAACTCTGCACTATAATCGCGTTCCGAGGAAACGGTTAAGTAAAAATGGACACATTAGAGAGTGGGGATCTGATCGAATGTGAATTCTATTTCTTCTAACCACTGTGTTCCCGTTCTCGTGTTTGCAATCCAATGCCCGTGAGCGCCAAAAACAGACGCCCGGGAAGTGGAAGGGCTTAGGGCGTCGTCAGGAGTCTTTCGCGGCTCTTTATCCTTTAGGCTTTATTAATTAGATTAAAATAAAAAAATCCTACAAAACGGAGTCATTATCACAGAATAAACGTGACGCTATAGCAGGATATAATTCAGACTCTAATTCTTCCGTGCTCTCGACAAATTTTATCGGAAATTCGTTCAAAATTGAAATTTGTTTTACATTTATTTATAATGATTATATTCATAATGATTCTTCATATTTACGGGAACCGTAAATAATAGTTTTACGGTGTTTCCTTATTATTATTTTTTACATCCCAGACTTTACTGCAAAATATTAGAGCGTCGTGACCATGATCCTGGTGCGCCGCGTAGTATGCGAATGACGCATTTATAACTTCTAACTTCACTTCTTACTTTTTTGTACGTTGTAATTTGCGATATTTTTATCGTATATTTAGGATCGTTATAATAAAAACGAAATATTTTACTGCGTAGTCGGCATTTTCTTCCTTTGGATTCTAATTCACACGGAGCTTGCAAACGCTTGGTCGAATGAATCGTGGAGTTACATTACATGTGTTTATATTATTATATATATTTACATACTGACCTAGGTCAGTGGCATTCGGGTATGTAAGCACCAATATTCCTATCTATCCTAACTGCTATAAGCTTCTCTAATGCACCCCGGGAAAAACGCTCTTAAGTAGCTATCCGTCCTAGCAATTGCTCCCTCGTGCTTTTTTGTTTTCTCTCGGAGCTTGCGAACGAACTTGGGTGACAAAAGCAAATATCTCTTCGGTAAATCTTTGGTGATAACTTTTTCCAATAACATCCGTCGATAATCAAGTCTTCCTAAGCGAATCCCACTCGAAGGACTCTATCTAGCCCAAACATTGCTGTCGAATCTAATATCTCTCTTAACAAACCTAGTCGCTCTAGGTTGAACCATCTCCAGATCGGAGACTAATCCTACTTCGTGAGGATCCCAAATTGCTCAGCAATACTCGAGGAGATGTCGAATCAGAGAAAGCGACGCTGTTTATTTTACTGTCGATGAGCATCCCCTCAGATTTCCACTGGCTAACCTTTGCATCACATTCTCCTCTTCTATTACGCTTCAAATATTCTCTTTGTAGGAAAACCTACCACTGAGTGTTACGCATAGATATTTATGATTTATCGACGTTCAAGATAATGCCAGGAAGTCCTCAATTTTTTAGAAACCGGAGCGATATGCGCTCTTTTCCACAACATTGGTACGAAATACGAAAAGAAATAGAGCAAGTCCATTCGTCAGAGTTTGTGGAACAAGTTACGGAGTACCTTTCATTATTATAGTTCTCCTGTCAACCTGTCGAAGTAACTTTGTTATTCCTTCCACTGACAATTCTGTCGGTTTCACCTTTGAATCAACACCCACAGAGAATTCGTTAGTACGACCATTGTCTAGAGAATGGATGGCCAACAATTTGATCGCGATGCACCAGTCGGGGATATTTAGTCGATCTAGACTAGTAATCAGTAACATTCTTCATTTCTGATTAATTAATATTACTTCAGTTACTTAACTTAACTATGAATATACGTGTACTTAAATTGAGTATTGAGGTCCGAAAGTTTAAAGAAAATACGGAAGAATGGTTGGGGAGATTAATATTAACCATTATAAACTTGTATTAATCATTTTATTTTCTGAAAACGCCAACATTTGTTTCCCCCCGAGTCAGTCACGGTCGAACAATTAGCATCAGCTGATCGCAGAAGATGATAAGTGGCCAGCCCTGGTCTGGAGCAAAGCGTTCTTGATGCTGCTGATTTACTAGATTATCTACTAATCCACTGATATCTTACTCATCTCACTTCTCTTACTCTCATCTCTCACTCCATAATACTCTTTTCATTAACGCTGTTCGGTACTGAAGATTGGCCTCCACGAGATCCTTGCACATTTGACCAATATTCTCTCTGATTGCCACCTAATGTCTCGAAAAGATTTCTATATCTATATTCCTGGAATTATTTTGAGCTTCTTTCATAATCAATCTTCGAAACTCTCTACATTTATTCTGCTTAAACTCTGGATGTATTGCGATTTTCTATCGTCTTCATCTATACGTGAAAAATTCTCTGCATCCTATGCAACTTTTGTTTCATCCAACGTGGTCCCTTACTCTTCCTTAACGTTTTAATCGGTATATACTTAACCTTTCATTATTCGGACAAACTCTATCCAGCTATCTATCAATAGTATAACTACTGAATAAGTGACATAAATCTTTCATCTTCCTATTAATATTTGAACCCCTCTAATTGCTAAAATTTGTATGTATGTGTGTGCCTCTGAGAGCTAAAGGCTGCGAGGCACTGATTTAATGGATCCTAGGACACACTTAAGTCCTAAGAGGCTCATAATCAATTGGTGTGGTGTCCATTCAAAGTCAATTCACAGGTAAGGACGTCCAGGATATATTTAGCCTGTCTTTGGTGGCCGTTGGAAGTCGAAAGTTTATAAGTAGAACATTTCTCCAAGAGTTCTCTACTTTGCCATATACCCTTTCAAGTTAAATGAAAGTTTTTACTCCGTTAGAGAAAGCTTAATTTCATAAGAATAGTAGAAAGAAACTTCTAAGTTATTTGGTATACGTGATATGATAAAAAAGCGAATTTTTTAAATTTCCCGGGTTGTATAATTCCAATTGTCAAAACATTTTATAATGCAATGTACACATGTTCCTAGAGTACACACATTGTTAAGGGCAGCCATTTTGAAAGCTTAGTCAATTGTTGGCAGTCAAAGAATTACACTGAATCATGAAATATCCTTTTTTAATACTGCAGATATCTTCAGACTCCATTTTCAGTGCACTATTAACACCATGCCAAAGGCTGTGAGCGGTACGATTCTTAATTCAATATTGTTTCTTCGATTTTTAATGATGAATCCATCTAAAAGCCGCACCAGAAATATATTTTTCCTTTTACCGACATAAGAGTTTATATAAAAAATAAATCGTGCTCAATATTCTGGAAATGTGAGCATATCAGTAGAGTATTAGATTTTAAGAGGTACATTTCTTGCAGAACCGAAATGTTAAGAATCCAATAGTGTAAAGTATCAAAAATTAACTTTATCTTATTAAGCACGTTTTTATTACGTGTCTCAGAAAATTGGAGGGTGGTTTAAACCAATCATTTAGCTTCCAATGTTTACATCGTTCTTAAATCAAGTGTTAATGCGACTAAAATAATCATAGCAGTTGTTATTCTAATACTACTCGGATTTTTTCATCAAAATATTTTACTTTTTAAGACCTTTCAAAAGAAAATTTTCTCTATGCAATCTATTGCTATTTTATATTGCGGCATAAAATGTTAACGAAGTTTAAATTTTTAATCAAAACTATTTTAGATTGATTTAGTAAATTGCTTGAAATACTGACCCAGAGTATTTTATTAAACTTTTATGTATAAGATCTGTTTATCAGATAAATATTGAAAGCATGAGAAGGTTTAAGTTCTCTCATGAAATTAAGCACCGTATTATTACAAAATTTAAGAATAGTTATTTGAAAAGCGGTCTTGAACCAAACGGCTCGTTACTTTATCCGCAAAACAAGAGGAATTTAATTATCTCGGAATTTTAATTAAACCCTTTAAGGAAATAGGATGGAGGTATGGGGTGTTTATAGGATTCCGCCTACACACGTGCATCGGAGGGAATGTCGTACATTTGGGATTCATCGCTAAATGGCCCACTTGAGGGCGGATTTCACTCGAGTCGAGCGGTTACACCGATTACGTCTCTCATAGTCCTCGCATGCGATCGTCGATTCTTATTATGTCGAATAAAGTGGACTTAGTGGCGAATCTACTCTCAATGCAAAGGAGATCAGAGGAGATAGTGATTCAGTGCCGAAGGTGACTGCTTTACTATGCGAAGGGATTGAGATGGAGTAATTAAAATATGCGCTGAGATGACGGATCTAGGGGAAATCTAAGATCTAAGGGAATCACGGATTGCTATTGCTGCCCGCTTTCCTTCAGTTTTTACTTTCTGCGTTACCAAAATCGAAATCTTTGCATCGCCGTAATTGGCTTGAGAAATATATTTATAATTTATATTTTGAAATGGAATTTAGAACGCATCTTAGGATGTGTTCATATTTTACTGATCTTTTAAATATCAAATTGTTCGAATAGTAATAGTAACTAAATTGTGCAATTAAAAATATATAAAATTAAATACCTTCAATTTACTTAGATTACCTATCGATCCGGTTGGTAGGCCCACATTGGTCTTTCGTTGGAGGTGCTCCAAGGTTCGATTCCGGTGAGAGCACAATTTTCGCCATACAAGTTACATTCAGTTGTAATAATAAGTACCAGAACCATAAACATCATCTCCACTAATCAACATCTCCATAATTAGCAGTCAACTTCATGATTTATGGGAAAATAAAAACCTTGCCATTAATACAAATTATATAAAACCGGTTCCATCGGCCGGCTATTCAGTTTCTATGACGTCATCATCCTGATGGCACTTAAAAGGAATATTTTGTTCACACAAATGTCACATGGGAAATATATTTCAGTGCATCGAAACACGAAGTCACGAGAAGAGTGAAATTAAAGTATAAGAGGGCAAATAGGTGCATGCCTTTACGTGCTAAGTTATCTTTTCCTTGTGTATGAGAGGACACGTTAGGTCACATTTTTAAAAGGAGAGCCTCCTGAACTCGGCGCTGCCATAATATTCTTGTTCTAGACATCTATTTCATTAAATTTTGGCCACAAAGCATTCCAAGGCCTGATTCATCTATCTTCAGCATGTTGCTCTTTTGTGGCATAAAAGAATCAATTTGTAATTGAGGAATATTTTGATTGGAGTAGAATATGATAGATAAAATGAATGATACCGAATTAGGAGATTATATGGGCAATACTTTGAAGTTCTGCATAACTATTCATTTTTGCATAGTTTAACGTACTGAATTTCAAGATAATTGCAGTCGTGGTTTTTATGCCATTTCAACAGTAGCTCGCTAACCCTATAGTTTGATAATCTCATTTGATATTGATTAAAACTTACGAGTTAAAATTTTACTGTAACACTCGGGGATTGGGATTCCTCGATAAAAATTCATTACTCATATCAGTTGGCAGTGCAATTTTGCATACGTGTGATTCATTAATTTAATACATTTTCCTATGGAGAAACGGACATGAAAAAGTTCTGACAAGGCTTTATTTGTTATCCGTATTCCTTATCTCGTATTAATGAAAGGAGTTCAAATTAAATTTTGATTCCCGTTTTGAGCTCCTATCGTTTCTCTTCCTTTTTTACCGTGAAATTTGTTAATAATCACAGTGTGAAATTCGTAGCAATATGCTGTACCAACTCAAAGTTAAATAATAATTATACTTATTTTATATATAATGAATTACCTCGGCATCGTTTCAGTACTTATTCTGAGATGCCTTTTAAGTACTTTTTGGCATCTCTATTCTATACAAGGGAAAATGCGTTGCGAACGACGCTGAAAGCATTTAGAAGAGAGCCGTGGGAAGGTGAGGATGGAAGCTTTCGATGAAATAGAAGAGGTTGCGAAAGTATGCTGTCGATATGGAGGAGAAGACGTGCGGGGCCTCATCCGGGAAAGGGCGGAAGGGGAAGTGGTCGCCCTAAAGACGTGCAAGAGAGGCTATCTGTGAATATTTCATCACCAGTTTACGTCCGTCGGCTTAAAACGTTCTCCCCGTGGGCAAAAAAGAGAGGAGTGTGGGGCAGACATAAATGGTGGATACGTCAGCAGAGATGCGAGCTTATTGGATGGCACGAAAACGGAAGGAAGAGTGAAAGAAGATGCATATGCTTTAGATACACGTTGAATGAATCTTGAGGATGATTTATTCTGTCGACGTAGTCAATCCTCTATCACAAGAGAGAGCATTAATATCTCCTATCTCATTCTACAAAGTTCAACTTCAAAGTTCGGAGGTATTGAGGATGAAAGCTCGGGGAGGAATTTCCTCTCCTTCAATATCGCAGAACTTTGGGAAGGTCTTGCATGCACGCTTGAATGAGAGACATTGCAAGTCTGCAGGATTATCTGTTCGAATTAAAATTAAGGAATGAATCGGTTTTATTTCAAGATAATTCAAAGAATTCATCTGGTGCAGCGTTTTAAATAAACAGTTGAAGGAAGAAAAATCATATAATCATTATAATCTGGATATGATTTGGCGTTGTTTTTAAGGAGTATATATTTATCATTTTGAAAGGTAATCTTTTTTTAGACTGATTGCTCTTCAGGTCCACTTCTTTATTATAAATTTCTGTTTCACTTTTGGGATCCCTCAAATTATTATCAAATATATAACTTTCAACCGAAGGAATCGATGAATTAAATATATATAAATATTACCTATGAAATTTAAAAAAATTCAAATAATAGTAGTCATCATCATCTTATAAAGGCCAGACCTTGTAGTTGCAACCAATTTGAACCATCCTTTGGTGATATTAATTTCCTTATAGGTTTTGATACCAATTAAGCAGTATATGCCATCCAGAAACGTCTTTCTAGGTCTTTCTTTCCCTTTCTTACCAAGGATTTACTCTAATATATCCCTTATAAAAATATTGTCCATGAGAACATGTCCAACACATTTTATTTTTCTCCTCTCCATAGACTTCATAAACTTCCTTACCTCCTTCACCTCCATCAATACCTCCACGTTGCTCTTTCTTTGCAACGCAGTTCGTTCTTATTATCCGTCTCCAACTGTGGAAATAGTAGCATTTCAAAAATGATCAATCGGCTGAGGTAATTTCTCTCTTAATGGTCCCCTTCAGGACTCTAATCTGAGATTGCTTTCAGTGAAGGTGAATACTCTACCTACTTGGCTTTCCTGGAGCCAGAGTAAATATTCGTTGAAGAATGTTAAGCACCTTAATACTGACTGGCTTGAACGGACTTGAGTCACTGACTGAATCGCTGAGTATGAAAACAATCAAGTAATGAAGGAAAAGTTTATTCCGGATGTAGCGCTTCAAATATTTCTTCTAAAGGATTCCATAAGAAATCGCGCAACCCACTTGGCTATCTAAAGTGCAGAATAACAAAATGCATATCCATTCACTGGCAGGACGGAATTAGAAATGTAATGGCATGTTACATTTTGAGGCATCAGAATTTAATTATATAATAGAATTGCTGCTAATATCTGTAGTCATGATGAGAATGAGAATAGTTGCACTTTTTCCACAATATATTTATTTATTAAAACAAACAATAAAAACTCACGACTAGTTTCGGCGAATGATCGCCATCATCAAGTGTCTATGCTAAAACCGTTGAGCAAAATATATGCAAAACGACTGGCAGAAAAATAAGGAATTAGGGGAAGAAGGGATGGCGGAAAAAAAGGTGGCAGAGAAAAAAGGGTAAGTCAGGAGCACGGAACTGTAGGTAAAGGTGCACTGTCGGTAGGTGGTAGGATGCATCGGATCAGTGGGGAGTGGGAAGGAAAAAGGTGCTCGTTAACCACATTACAGTTCGTGGAATTCGTCGAGAAAGTATATCAAATTGTTCAGCTTTTGTTTCTCCTCTGTATAGCGGAGTATTTACGGTAAAAAATCAGAAGAATGGTTCCTTTCTAGTAGGTGCTTAGCGAAATGAGAATGTGATTAAGGTTTTTATTGTTGTGGAAAAAGTACAACTATTCTCATTCTCATCATGATGTATTTCCAGCAACTGTGAATTTTATTTGTAGTCATTTTGTGGGATTGTGGGTAACCGAATGGATCCAGAATGGCCTGAATGAATTTGACGTGGAGTGAAAGATAGAGAATTTAATATGTATATCCATAAAAGAAAATTAATTTCGGTTCCGATCGCGTTGAACGTCGATGAAAAAATTATAAGTATGTTTCTGTTTGGATGAAATGTGAATGGTATTGTGGACGGCACTGGCACATGGTGGAAATCTCATATATTGCTAACGCCGTCCTCTTCGTACTTCGGCGCGGAGTTCCGAGAACTTCCCGCTTTTCCACGAATACGTGAAATAAGCGAAGCAAACTGAGGTCCTCCGAACTCTGCTTTGTAATCTACGCTGTAGCAATATTTGGAGCGAGAGGAAATGTCGAATGGAGTTATGTCTATTTGATAGAAGCAGACACCCGGCGGAATCATCGCATTATGAGCCAAGAATCGAAGGTATCCTTAGAATATAATTTCGCCGAATAATGTTTCTATCGATGAATACTAAATGCTTCACATCGCTACCTTTGCTACATTTTATCTCTTTGAATTTCTATAAAAAGTTACTTCGTTCGTTTTCTCGTAATCCGATCGTAACGACGGACATGGTTTTTCCAGAACTGAGTAGAAATGTGTCTTTCTTTGTATTGTCAATTTTAGAACTTTTTGGGCCGGTTACGCTAATTATAAGTATTAATTGTATGATTGTAAAATCACTTAAATGACATTCAAGTCAAAAGCATAGCATTTTGAATTTAAGACAGCATGATTTTCTCTACAGTCGAGAAACAGAAAATTATAGGACGAAAGCTTGATATCTGATTCAAAATTGAAATATTTAGTTTAGTTTAGACCTATTCAACGTTTTATGGTGACTCTTTCTAGCACGCTGATTTCTCTTCATCTGATTGCGTGCCAAAGATAATTCATAGCATATTGAAACAGTTTTATTCTCAGTGTGTATACCTTTTCACGACTTTCAATGATTTGTATCTACGAGCACAAAAGGGGATTTTTATTTCCTCAAAAGTTGGATGAAATTATGTATTTTCAATGTAATTAAAAAGGAATGGAATAGAAAATCAAAGTTTTTCTAATTTAAAGGGAATGAATGGGCAGAGTGACAAGTGGAACGTAAGGAATGCCCGTGATCGAGAATATCCGAGGCTCAGAGGGAATTTGGAGTGACATTTGAAATCCACACAAACATCCGAAGCACAAACTCATATGCAACTGAGGCCGTGTTCGATGAATTCAAGGACGAACCTATAAATGAAGTTGGTGTCAACTCGAAGGCCTAAAACCTGGAAAAATGACCGAAATCTGTTTGTGTTTATCTCACGGATTTCTCGAAGGCTTTTTCCTCGATCGGCGGCTAACGTAGTTCGTTCTCTAAATAAAAAGATACTGTTTCATAAAGTATCACCGGCTCCTCTTCAAAGGCCTCTATCGGTGTCTTGTGCGCCGGAGTCTCCCTCTCCCTTGTGCTGTACACGCGCTTGACCCATTTAAGCACACAGTATGTGCTCCACTGATGCTGCAGAGCAAGTGGAAGATGGATTTAAAGAGAGTCTGAGGGCCTCAGCGGAGCTTTTGATTAGAAAATAGGAAAATCGTGACAGCAAACTCGTGGAAATCGATTCCCAATGGCGAAAATAATCGTTTAAAGGTGGAAAGTGGCTGGAAATATTAATGCAATCTCTCAAGTTTTAACTGCCAAGGGAAATTTCTTTAATCCCTGCGTCGCTTAGATCGCGCTCAAATACTTTTAAGAGGTGCGTGGTTTCTATTTAAGGGAAAAGGCAATGTTTTGAAAGTTATAAATAAGGAATAGTCTTGAAAAGTTTATACTTATTAGACTAAATGCTTTTAAGGAAGGGGTTTTATACTGCGTATAAGGACGAGAGAATCACGCATAGAGTCAAATATGAGAGACGTACGTTTTGCCGACAACTTCAACGAATGACAGTAAAGAGACATTCAAACGTTACTTATTGAAATGGGTTAATGAAATGCTACCCTTACTCAACCATTCAATATTTTGATCCTTAATATTCTGAAGGTTTATCCATTATCTATTGAAATGTACTATTTGCCAACGTGTTTTTACCGATAACGACTTTCTTTCAAACAAAGCAGACAGTCGTTGATCTAGGTTATGAAATCGGTCTCTCTACGATCTCGGTTATCATATTAGCATATATAAAATAAACGTCACATTTAATTGGAAAAATATATAGGTAGAAAATTTATATTACTTTACGGTCTTGAAGATAAGGAACGAAAGAGGCATAGAATCTTGAATTAAATCGAAAAATTTGAGGCTACAATTAATATACAATGCCAGATCTATAAATAATGAGCTCTTTCTCGTCATTGATAACGATCTATTGATTTTGTAGAATGCAAACTACCAAATTGCTAATGATATTCATTATGGCTAATTTTAACGCTAGTTATGCAAAATTTTGTATTTAGTTTAAGTTGGGAGATGAAAAAAATATCTCCTACTTCACGGGTGAATTTTGTTGATCTTTCATATAAATAACGTGCTTTTAGAGATTTAGAACGTGCTTTGCTTCCTTTGAAAGGTCGTTGTGTGTGTACGAGGCGTAGTTAAGCGTTAAGGTGCTTTTATAACCACTTAAGGGGGCTGCACATAAACTCTGATTCGCAACCAGACGATGACTAGCGAAGACAAAGGTGGCAGTGTCTCCTGAAGTTATGTACCAGTAGAGAATAAATGATCATGTGCGCACGAAAGCGTTAGTTAATGAAAAAAATTACCTTCGCAATGTTTCATATGAGCAATTGTGTTATCCTTCCGTGGTCAAAGTTAGGCCCGTATCGACCACTCTTACACCAAAAAACCTACGTCATTTCTGCAAGGATATATGTATGTACAAATAAGTAATGTACGTAACTACGAGTCAACTATAGATGACGATAGATTCATCGGAGTGAGAGTCGTTGTTGGAATATAGTTGGAAAAACAAAGAAATGAAAACAATAGAAACAAGCGAACGACAATGTGTAGTGTTATAACACAGCAACATCTAAATCCACGATTAGTCTGAAGTTGATCTTTTGAAAGGAAAAACCGATTTATTAGAATATTAATTAATCAAGAGAACTCGAATTTTAGCAATGCTATAGTTGGAATGCTAGGTGCGATGTATACACGGCTCGTCTCATCAGTTCTATTTACCAAGGTTTCCAGGAAATGTAGAGATAAGAAAACACATCCTTAGCAATTGAATAATTATACCCATTACAAGGTATATAAAATATATACTCTTAAATATACATATATTAAATATATACCTATAAATGCTCTTAATATGTAAGTATCTGCTTAATTATGTGCTTTCAAATGACTAATGCAGAAATACCACTTTTGGATGCGTTAGTAATATCTGGATACTTATTCAATGGTGGTGAAACAGTGAAAGACTTGTTTAAACTGTATACAAAGTTCCAAATATTTCACTTTCTAGAAGGGGTTTCTGTCGACATTTTTTCTATGTTTCGCTTAGTTTGCCAATCCTTTGAAATATTAGGTCCTTTCCTTACGCGTTTTTGGAAAATGACTCCTGTAGCAGAAGCTGCTCTTTTGTGAAGAAAACTATAAACGAGGTAAGTAAGCACGATTCAAAGCTGAATTTACCAAGTGTAAACGTTAAGGCGATTTCAATGAAGCACATGCAGAGCAGGGTTAATAACATACAGAGATATTTATAACTTCTCATTGGATAATTGGAGGGCAGTTAACGTTTTACGCTGAACAGTAAGTGAGTTAGATTTTGCATAGACTTCATGGGTATCCTTAGGACAGGGGGAATGAGGAGTCGAAAAGACCTTTTTAATATTTAGTAAGAAAAGAAAAAATCACAATTTTACCAATGTTTAAGAAGAAATATTAGGTGAATTGTTTCAAATGAGTGTGAAACTACGATTCTCTAAATGCCGCGCCCCCATTGAAATTCTTCAAAAACTTTTTTGAATAAACTCCTCCGAGCAAGGGGTATTTGAAGCATTCCAAGTTTGAAACATTCTTTTCCTCATTATGCCTAATGGAAATGGGCCCTTTTTGCCCAAAGTTTTCCAAAATTAGCGATTAAAAATTCAATTAAGATATGTTTTATCATATTTTGTAATATTTTAAGGAAAATGCGGCAAATGAGTATTCTTTAATCGAGCTTAATGTAACAGATAGAAATGAGCCAAATTTGAGATGCTTCGCTCATTTGTTGCCTTTAATTTGGAATACAATGAGCCTTAAGCGGAACTATTTTCGATTAATGAACACATTTAATTACAAAAAAATATTGAAGTCTCTTAATCACATTTGTGTTTGGGGAAACCTTTTTAATTGCCATGAAAGCAGAATGTTTAAAATTTTCATCGAAAGTTAAATTTACGTCGTATAAATGTATTATTCTCTGTAGAGTCGGAAAGGAAAAAAGAGAAAACAAATCATTGCCTATTTCCATGAAACTGCTTTAAAAATAAAATGTATGTGATTCCTTATATATCACCTTTTATAAATATATCCTGTTAGTGAATGCGATACAGTATGGTGAAGTAGTAATAATATATTTAATTTTTGAATGATCTCGCAATTTTTTCCATATTTTCGGATTGAGATATTAATGAAAATAAATCATCCGTGAATAAAATAATCCGTGACAAATTGTATACAATTCCAGAATTCCTAATTACCACATTTTTTCGAAATGGCTCCCAAAGTATCAAATGGTGATTAGGTTTATTACTTTATAATGCTCTTATGTTTATGTAAGTGTCCTAAATGCCGCCTCTGACAGTGGGTACATGCTCCATGACTATTCCTCCCTAATCGATTACTCACGCGTGTCCTTTGCGAAAGAAATTAATTCTTGAATCTATTCGTCTATTTCCCTGATCTTCATCGCAGCATCAGAACGGCCTATTAAACGTGGTGGACGCATTATATCGTCTAAATCATCTGTGAACATACTTTATCTGAACTTATTTAGTAAGTCAATCCTTTGTTTAAATCCTCTAACTTGAAAAGATCCCACCCTGCGTCCTGAAGCATCTGAGTAACGCTCTCTGATTTATTGTAACAATCATTTATAAAACGTTTCGCCTTTCGCTGCACCTTTTCTAATTCCCTTATGGAATAGTTTTCTGCAGAGTCCCATACACTACACGCATATTCAAGATGAGGCCAACGCGAAATAACATCGATCGCGAACTTTTTCTTCGCTCCAACTGACTATTCTCCTAACGAAGCCGAGTTTCTTAAGTGCTTTCTCACATATTTTACGGATGTGAGTACTCCATGGTATTCTCGGGAGTTACTCCTAGATATTTCACCGATGGAGACTAATATTTTTTTCAACTACGATTAACCATAATCACAAAGAGAGATACTTAGTCCATTGTTATATTCAATTCATTTATTCACTTTGAAGCATTGCATTTATATATCGTAATTTAGGAAAATTATTCAATTACATCTAACGTTTTTTAATGCATTTTGTACTTTCTGCACTGGAGTTAATTTTCCATTTTATCCTGAAACTTAGACAATATAAACCCACATATGTTGTGAGGATGGCATACGAACAAGGATAAAAGTTCACCATGCGGTGAACGTTGATATTAGGGTTGCAGCGATTAGCGCAGTGGACAACTACCGATTACTTGTTCATACAACGTAATATATTGGTGAAAATTCAATGCTTGGTGTTTTAATGCGAAAATAAGGGATCAACCTTGAATTTTTTATCTATTCCTAGGTTTGTACCATTTAGAGGTTTCAACATTGATAATAACAAATGCAGATCGTGTAAACATACGTTTTGAACCAGCGCGAGTATTTTCGTCACAAAAACTCAAAGGGAGTTTCCGAAGGAGAAGGGAGGGAAGCGGATTGTTTTCACTGTATCGCATCGAAGTTTTATCATTAAACTCTGATTTAAATATCTGAAATCTGAAAATAAGTATCATCCTATGAAAAAATCTGGAATTTACAAGCTCAAATGTAATGACTGCGACGGCGTATATGTCGGGCAAACTCGGAGAAATTTCGCCATTAGAGCCAGTGAACATAAAAGATGTTTTTTGAATAAGTCCTCCCATTCTCATTTCACTAAGCACTTACTGGAATTCAACCATTCTTCGGATTTTGTACCCGAAATTTTGCATTATACAGATAAGAATCAAAGGCTGAACTTCCTAGAACAGTTTGAGATAATTTCTCATACAAATTCCACAAAGTGTACCGTGGTTAACGAGCACCTCTTTCCATCCCGCTCTCCACTGATTCGATGCATTTTACCTCCTGCTGACAGTGTCCCTCTACCTCCAGTTCCATGCCCCTGGCTCACCCTCTTTTTTTTTCTCTCTGCTGTTCCCCCATCCCTTCTTTCCCTAATTCCTTATTTTTCCACCAGTCTTCCTTGTATATATAATTGCTTACCCTTTTTGCCATGTCACTTGATGATGGCGATCAATCGCTGAAACTAGTCGTGCATTTTATTATTTATTTGTTTTTAATAAACTTTATACTGTGGAAAAAGTACAACAGTCTTCTTCTTCATCATGACGTATTTCCACAAGACATCGCCATCGACTGTGAATTTTAAACTCTGATTGTTTATCAGAAAATTTGCTGTAAAACTCTACATTTCTGGTATTCCATTTCCCATTAAGGTTCACTATATCATATTCATGATGATCATTTGGATAATCACGTCTAAAAATCGATTTAAGTTACTGGTCTATATGACGCAATGCCGCCAGATACGATACAAGACGTCACGCGACTACTTAAGGATTGGAGTGCAATCTTCAAAAAATAATAACTATTCTTCAATACGCGTTAGATTAATGATATTTTGAATTGTATCTCATATCCATGCTCACCCAACGGTTGGTATGCTTGCAAACTACGGCCTTTTGGGACTTGTTTTGAAACCTTAGTTTATTAACATAGCCCTCTTACTTTTTATCCTCTTTACGTCGTCATTCCTCACTACTCTGCTTAGAATTTTGTGATAATTCCTGAATTATTGATTTATTTTTATATGAAAGCTTAAGGCGAGTAAAGAGGGAATGTTTGTTCAACGTCGGAGTTAAAGGGAAAAGAAGGAAGAGGAAGATAGGAAGAGAGGAGTTTCCTCTGTAATGATCCGTGTCTCCGTAGGAAGCGATGTTTGTGTTAGGAGATGCATTCCCAAAGAGCCGTAGGCACTGAAGAGGAGGGCATTCTACGGTGAAGACATCCAAGAGTCATCTTCATTGCAGCGCTTAAGGAATTCCCGTCGCTTGAGCCGATGTCATCGTGGTTCTTATCTTTTAGAGAGGGCGGATATCTTCCTCTCAATGGATACACAGCAGTGGTCGATCTTTAAATGGGAGGCCGATCAGAAATAACTTATCTTTCGACAACTATTTCGATTTGCGATCATCCAGTATTACGCCACTGAAATACACTTAAAACACGTTTCAGCGATGCAGAGGAGGTTTCTCCAAGATATATTATTCTCGTATAAAGCCAAATTGATCATCTACAGCTACATCCACATAAATACCCCGCAAGCCGCCATTCGGCATGTGGCAGGGCGTGTAAACACCAAGCGTTCGAGTTACCTCTTTAGCTTATTGTTATTGCGTATCTTTTGCGGAGTCCCTAAAACGACTTGTTTTAGGGACTCCGCATTTCTCTTATTTACGCTCATTGTCGAGTGGGATGAAGTAACAGTGGTGTCGCACAATACAAATTACGCCTCCCGCAAATCTACTTTCTCTGAATGTATCTAGCAATATTAGCCTAGCTTCTAATCTCCTTTCTTTTAAGGATTTCCAACCTATGTCTGAGAGCATTTGCGTAATGCTTCCTTCTCTATCGTAGCACTTATTAACAAATCGTATCGCCTTGCGCTGCACTTTCTCTGGTTCGCGTGCATTCGTTTCATCCGCTGGGTTCCCTATACTCGCCGCATATTCCAGATGGGGACTAACTAAGATGAAATAACATCGCTCTCTAACCTCTGACCGCTCTCTAACACTATTGTTTTGCAAGTTGTTCCTTTCGAAGAAATTTACTACGAAGCATTTATTTACATAAATATCTAGTAGCCATTTCTCGTAACACCTTTGAACTGAATCGATTGACATGAATATGAACTATATCGGATCTGATGCTTTCCCGGTGTATTTGACTGAGGAATGCTTCTCGGGTTTCCAGCCGGGTGATGATGTTTGGAGCTTCCAAACATCATCACCCGGCTGGAAACCCGAGAAGCATTCCTATTTGTATATAAGTCGTTGGAGAGTGAAGCACTATCTTCGTCACATGATATTTCTCTATACATTACCGAATAATCCGCAAATATCCTCAAATTGCTATCGATCTTATCGCTTCGGTCATTGATATAAATGAGGAAGAGTAGAGGTCCGATTACGCTGCCTTGAGGTACGCCTGAAGTGACTGACTTTATCCGAACTAACGCCACTTAACCATAGCAAGTGGCACATCAAGTGCCACTTGCTATTTTCTGCCGTATAATGACCGTATACAATATTNGTTTTTATTGTCATAAATGTTTTTAGAAAATGTTCAGTGAATTTCAAACGACAGTATAAAAAGCATGCAACAATGAGATTCACTTCACCTTAAAATCTCTTAGATAGCTAATTAAGAAAAATAATTTAACTTAATTCGGTATTTCCGTTGCTCAATGTTTGCTAAAGGCTCCAGTTAGACCTAAAAAAGGGACTATCTGATCATACAAATATTTACATTATCTAATACTATAAGGAAATATAATAATTTATACATCATTTAAAATGTCATCATTAAATCACTTTGTAGTTAATAAAGAAACATAATGCGAGTGTAATGCAGCTTAAACAGTGGCGATAAGGGAATACGTTTCAAACATGAATATTTAAGAAAGATTTTATAGTACGTATACTGGATTTACAGCGTAATATTCAGGCAGTATTTAGGCAGTAATTCATTAACTTGGTAGTAAAAGAATTTAGTTGTTTTTGGAAAAGTATTATAAGAACCTTAGACAGTGAAAATTATCAACAAATTCAATACATTGATCGCAATGCATAATTAAATAATGGAGAATATGAAGGAAGGGCAAGGGCGTAAGTATTTTCTCTAAGGGATAAAGAAATATAGTGAATTTCTTTAAGAATTCTTTTGTGATGTTCGTAAAAATTTGCTTCTTTCTAATATGTTTTTCTATCATCCAATAGTCTGCGTTAAAATGACAATGAAAAGTGCGCGATGGAAATTTGAAAATCCCATACCTCAAAGTTATAACAAATAGTAGCATTTTTCATATTTTCGGGTATATTTTGAAGCGTTTTCTAAGTTTACCTTATTTCCATGAGTTTCAGGTGATAATTGTTCCCCTCATATCTTTCCTCTTTTCCTCCCTCAGGGACACAGCGTCTCCGTGCACCTGCACGCCGTGAGGCCCCTTAAATATTCACGCATCTGATGGCTTAACGGTCTCCTCTCACAGCTCATCCTCCGCTTTTAATGGACTATTAAGCGCAAATCATGCTACCAATTCCTCTATGGCCTTCGAGTCGACGCAATAATACTTTAAATGTTAAAATTTTACCATACATATCCGTCGAATTTTCCATAATTTTGGTTCATGTTGATCAAATTTTATATTAACAATCTATAACATTGATTGTGTCATAGTTACATTACAATAGAATTTATACCAAGCGCCTTTTGAACTTCTAAGAATCAGCTTCCTCCAACCCAAACCAAACAGCCCTAATCTACCTATATAACTGAAAGAGAGTTTGTCTAAAGTGAAAGGGTTTCATTTCGCTGGTTTGTAATTCATTGTCTAACTTCGTGCATGGCATAATTTCCAAGGAAGGCAATAGCTTCATTCTATATAAAAGTAATCCTTCCTTATTTTCCAATCATCCACGAAAAAGATTTCACGAGATATCCTCGAGTGCCATGAGGGAATTTTCACGAATCTTTTCTTTTTCAAAGCTCAGTGGAAGATTATTAAACATTGTTCTATGATTATTACTGGAAAGCTGTTGAATTGGAAGACTTGAAAATAAGGAAGGATTGCTTTTATGTAGAATGAAGCTGTTGCTTTACTTGAGAATTTTACTAACGCTCTTGGCTTTTAGCTCTCCTTAGCTCGCTATCCCAACATTATTTTCCTTCCAGTCACCAAAGAGAACGGTCTTTCTATTCATTATTGCCATGCATGGGGTTAGGCAATGAATTACAAACCAGCGAAATGCAACCCTTTCACTTTAGACTTAAACTCTCCTTCAGTTTAATTCATCATCCAAATTTCGTCCCTCAGAATTGGATGACATTTTAGGAAAAGTTCTCTGCGAAGCGGAAACTCTAGTGGTGATGAGAATCACTAGTATGTTCGGTACAGTTAGACATTTTTGTGATCGAATTTGTGAAATTAATTTTCAAATAATCGATGCCCATCTCTAGTTTGAAGTATTTTTTCTAATTTTATTAGAGATTTATCTTTTGGTTGTGCAATTGCGATTTCAGCAAATCCAAATAGACATAAAAGAATAGACGTAGTTTAACAGAAATCATAAGCTTGGAATAGTAAAACGTTTTGTAAAATTTAAAGGTCAGTCACGTGAATTTCTATTTATTTTCTGCCATTAAAGGTCCATTATTCATCAGCTTCATTTAGTGCAAAGAAATTTATTTGGCGTTTTCTCACACTATATTCTAACTAATGAATATTTTAAAATAATTAACATTCAAATAAGATTTTTTCCTTATTGACCAAGTGTAACCATTCTTTTCTTGTTCTATTGTAGACTAGTTCACTAATAGTTTATCTAAAAGCTGTCGAATTGAATGCAAATCTTCTCTATTATTGTCTAAGAACGAACTATAGGTTTGTAGAAGGATATTTTATGCACCTTAATATATGAAGTTCAACAAATATTTGCACAACTAATACGTCGCGCTTTATTAGACCGAAAAAGGGAAAGCAAACTAAGACTGACAACACATTCAATCCGAGTAGATGAATGTTGATTTATTCCAAATTAAATTTTTGGATTTTTATTTTGTCATTCGATCTTATTATAAGATCGATAAATTGAGTTTATTAATATTCGGGAGAACGGATTCTTAGGACAAATTGCATATAAATCCCATTACGGAATTGCTCTGCAAGTAAATGGTATAGTTTTCTGATTATTTTTAATTACATTTAAGAGCTAAACTTTTCAAATAAATTTGTACTCCACTGATATTTCAAAATTAAGGAAGACACGACTAAATTTCATCTCTTAGGAAACGGATGACACGGTATTTCGTATCGCTCCCAATAATCGCATATATTTCGGCCTGAATAGAATATAACCTCTTTTTTAAATTCATTTTTGTTCTTATTGAGCAAATTCCGAAATGGTTCATCTTCCAGTCAGTGGTCAAAATAAGAGAACACGGATTTTTATTGTTCTGTACTTGAAATGTGATATTTGGATACTGCCTTCCAGGCGTTCTATGCTTAACTTGTACGTCAAGTTCTGAGAAGCCGTAGTTGGCAGAAAATCAATATTCTGTACCGTATATTTGACAGAAAAATCCTTGGAAACTTGCGCTCCGGAATAAATTTCGGTATCGATTTGAGGCGTAGTTAGAGAGGAGGCATTAGACGTTTTTGGTCGAGATGCCTTCCAATCGATTGGCTTCTTTTGTTTCCGATCTGCTTCTTTCCATTTCAGTGAGTGATCTCAAAGGTCACGCGACGACGGCTGAGCCCTATTCATCCCAACTTCTTAAAAGACTCGTTTGAAATTACAAGATCACGTGACTCTGGCGTAGCGCGAATCTCAAACTTATATTTTGTATCCTTCTATTTTATTCGCTTGCAGTTTTGGAAACAGGCTAACACAAATTAAAACAGAAATACACGCGATGTACTGATGGGTAAGGTGACGAGACAGCTGTCTAAGTACAAAATAAGTAATGAAGTCTAATTATTAAAGTAAGCCATTATATTCGTTCCCAATCGTAGATATTTATGAATTGGTTTGATCTCATGGGCTATCGTAATATCATCACTT
Source organism: Ladona fulva (assembly GCA_000376725.2). Lineage (NCBI taxonomy): Eukaryota > Metazoa > Arthropoda > Insecta > Odonata > Libellulidae > Ladona > Ladona fulva. Next base: position 149,218 of record KZ308731.1, read on the forward strand.
CAAAAGCTTTCATTTTTCTGGATCAAAAACCTTTCGGGAAATTAAACTTACTTAAATTTTCTGAGTTTGGTCACAAATTCAACTCGTTTCCTAGTAGCATCATGCCGTAAATTAGTGGAACAAAAATTGGGTGTTTGTTGATGAACTAACCTTTCTAAACGTAAAAATTAGCATTGTTCAAATATTTTGAGGAGAAGGATTATTTGTTTTTGTACAAATATCTGAATTTATTTCCTATAATTTAAGACAAAGTGTTATATGTGATTTTGCTCCATAAGACGTGTACGTAGGAAAATTCTCAAGGAGAAATGGACATGGAAAAAGTCGGACGGGATCGGAATTCGAACCCGAGTTGTCAGCAAAGTCGCCCGAACGGCATTTCTATATGTTCTGACCGGATATTGTAATGAATAGATCAATCTACCGGAAGTTGAGAGACCAGGGTTCGAGTCCCGATCCGGAAGTCTTTTTTGTTGGCAATGGCTACCATGTCTGTTTTCTATAGGGATGTTTCCTACAAATTACTTGGTTTACTTTGTAACATTAGTCCTCTTACGCTCCAATTTTCAATTTGACTCACCTTCAGTTCTAATACGATAACTTTGGAAAGCCTTCCTGCAGCATTGTAGTCACGTCTTTCCTAAATTGAAGGAGTTGGTTGCTTAGCAACTGAACTCGTTTCGGAGGCCGCATTGTCAAATCATATTCTGCCACAACATCGAGGCACTGGACTCAATCACACAAAGAGGATTTTAAAGCGATAATTCCTCGATTGATTGCCTCGTCGCCCGTCATTCACTTCGCGAAAGAGGCAATTGCGTGCGAAAAAGTGCCTCTGCATAATTAATCTATTTCGCTAGACGTTGATGCGTGATTTAGAAAGCATTAATTCACTGAGGCATTTACACCAGGCGTAATTAGTTTTGAGAGGGATATTCCGCACCATCCCCTGCGACGCTTTGATAAACTCGTTGGGTCGTCGTCCTTGGAAACGGACATTGCGATGAACTTTTGGTATATTTATCTTCGTATCACACTCAGAAAAGTTACACCCGGAATGCGGCTAGACTTTATGCTGTAAATTTTATAAATAGATATACATTAACTCATGCAGCGGGATGAAAGATTGTGTAAATATTCCTCTTAATAGGAAAGTTTCTGCATAGTAAAATATCTTATGAGAATGTATTATGACTGATTTTACACCTTCAGAAAAAAATAGATTTACTATTTATGAATCTGTTGATGTTTTCTATAGAATTCACTACACGAGTATGAAAAAATGTATATTGAGTTAGAAAGCTTTAAAATAATCAACTGCCGTGAATCAAAGGCCGTGCCTTGGTTGTAGTACTACATGAAGAAACAAAGGAAGGTCGAACTGGTTTCGACTGACAGACCTATCATCATGATAATGACGCTATGATTCTAAAGCGTAATCCTCTTCGAATAAATATTTAGGTACGTAAAAGTTCGGTTTTTTATTTTTCCTTTACTAATACATTGTTTTAATTTTCTGAGTCCGCATTTGAGTTTCAAAAGCATAGTGCGATGCTGCGAACTGAACGGTGAAAATCCTGACTTGAAATTTCCCAAGAGGTTGAAGAAAGCGTATAAGCTAACATAATGCGAGCACATGAACTTTATTAAATAAATAAAATCATAAATTTAATTTTAGATACGCGAATCAAGTTTTGTTAGTTATTATAAGGTGAATTTAAGATGCTTATTTTAAGCACAGTATTTATAGCATGCCTTTTCTTGTTTAGCGCTCTAATTGTACCTAGTATAAATCTAAAACCAAATAAGAAATTCATGGAAACACGTTAACAACGGATAACGTGAATAAGCTTTTCATCTTTTAGTAGTATAAAGTAAAGAAAAATTCTCTGCATTGTTTATCAAACGTGTAACTTTAAATTATCAAATCATTTGATGCCATGTATATAAAAGCAAAAGAAGGATTTTATCGACCTCTTATTGATAAATGTCATTCGATATATGTGAATATTTAAAATAGCTGATGACTTGCTTGGCTGCTACATCTTTCCTCATCTGTACATCTTCCACCCCAACAATGAGTGCTACACTAGTAACTTAGTAGTAACTACTATTAATTGAATCACCAGTTGTAGTTTTTCTCAACCTTTCCCCAGACTGTTTGCTTAGCCTTTATCCCTTCGGTGAATCTGTTTATTTTTCTGAGATTAATAATTTATTGCTGACATTGCGTTAAAATAAAGGAAGTATAAAACATACAATGTGTGTTTTGATTGTTAAATAAATATGGTAGTTAAGTTATTACGCGACCCTTCACGTCCCAATATCCTTAGTTGCCCTTCCAAGTGAAAAGAATGTCGTAGGAGATCCTGCTAAAGCGTCTTTAAGAGAATTCTTTCTTATACATTTTATCATTTGAAAAGCGAAAAAACGAATTAAATGTAACATAGTTACCGAAAGAAGTCGAAACATCTTTAATATCAGTGGCCTTTGTTAACTCAGGGAAGCAAACTCGAATTTTTATCGCTCTCTTTCCATCGGCGGAGTTTCTTGAAGATTTAATTTGATTTCCCGTGGCGACGGCGATTATGTTTACATTTCCTGAAATCCAGACATCTCTTTCGGAAAGGAAATTTTCCAGTTTAGCCGAAAGCTCTCATCTTTCGCTTGATCTCTTTACACATCGAAGGCAAACGGAAATACTACAATGGCCGAGAGGAAAACAGTTCTAAAGTGGAATCGCCTTTTTTCACTATCGCCGTAGCGATAATTAAAGGATTTGCATTCTTACCGAAGGAGGTTAGAGTCGCTGGGAATTGTGAGTAGCAGTTAACTCGACAAATGCAACGCCATTATAAATAAGAGACTATTATCTACAAAACAACTGCAGCAGTTAACAAGGAAATGGATGACAGTATATCCGCAGTAATTCGGGTGTTCGGAACGCATTTAGGTTGAGGGGAACAACTTTAAGTTTGACGTAAAACACATATCCGTGTTCAACTCGATTGATATTTGGTGCCTTTGGATAGCAAAGTGGGTAACGGGTTCGACTTCGATTAAAGGTAACCTCAGTCTTTAAAAAATTCTCATTACTTAAAATACGATATGGTCATCTCGTAATTGTGGAATGCTGTTAAGATAGTTTCGAAGGTTTGGTATTAGATAATTATAGACAAAATGCAAATTCTCAAGCAATGAGAAATGCAAGAGTTATAATTTGACGTTTTTAATGTACAATTTTGATTCAAGTTTCAATAAAATCTTTCGTGCAAGCCAACATATATATGCAGTCAAAAAATGATGACGAGATTTTGAAAAGCTTTAAATGTAAAAAATGGACCTGAGAAAGGGAAATGGAGTAAAACAAATCCTCTGATTAACGCTACGCATAATAATAACTTATTCGGCGCTTTGAGTAGTAATTTGGGAGAGAAATTCTGAAGAGATTCTATTTGTGTTTCAAATAAATTTCATAGTCTAAAGTCATTCATTAGGAAAAGGATGGTATAAATAAAATTACAATTACTCTTTTCCACAGGTGTATTTACAGAAGTAAAAAACACGACCGGTTTCGGCGCAGATCGGCCTTCATGAGGATGATGATTGTGTTTTTTACTTCTGTAAATACACCTGTGGAAAAGAGTAATCGTAATTTTATTTATACCATCCTTTTCATATGGATTTCCACAAGATCAAACCTGCCACAATCGATTTTATTTGTCATTCATTAGCTAAATTTAGGTAACCTTTTATGAATTTTTTAGTAAATCGAGGTAATTGTTAAGAACTACTGACACATACGAGAGAAATATTTAAATGTTGGTAACTATTTGCTTTACAACGGAAAAGTATTAACTTTGGAGTAGATATTATTAAAATCTTCACCAGATTAGAATATCTGATCGAAAAATGCCGTTCAATAATCCCAAAGCTCGGAATTTAATATTGTTGGAGGAACTTTAGTGAGAAGTCGCTTTCGAAGGTAAAAATCATTCAACAATAATTGCAAAATATGGACGTTCGGCAAAGAAAAATTAGAGATTAACCCCAAGAACCTATTTGCGTTGAGTATGTGCGGAATTATACGTGGCATCAACGAAAGAAATTGTAATTTTCCTTAAAAATAGCATGCTTTAGAGAAGATAGGTACGATTGACGTATTTGCAACTTTAATTTAGATTTTTCCATTTTGTCAAGATAATTGGTTATTGGACATAGTTATATAAACATTAATCTCAAATTTAAGTTTTCAAGAAAGAATACGTTGCAAACGCAATCTCTTTTTAATAAGGAGTAAATTGCATTTTGCTAGAATAACCGACAGACCAATAACAGAACAGCTTCAGAGGAGTAGGATATCATCGTTTTGCTGAGGAAGAATAAGGTAGTTGTTTTAAAAGGTAGTTTCATCTGAACAAACGCATCTTAAATAATATGAGCATAAGTCACAGATTCATCTCAGTGGAAAAATGGGTGATAGTGACGTTTGAAGCATTGTACGCGTGTAAAAATAGATTCGAGAAATGCGTGAAAAATGCAGGATGTCGAGAGCAAACATTTACACGAAACGCGACTCGGAGATAACAGACAAAACAGCGAACTTTAAGTAAACAGAAGAGAGAGGCGTTTAATAAGAAAATGGGAATCAGAGGCTGTGAGTCGGAAAAAGCATTCGAGAGGAGAAAACGCGGTCCCGAAACGAGACTCAATATAGGGAAATATGAGGAGAACTAGGAAAGACAGAAGAGGAAAATATCGCAGAGCCATGGCGGATGGAAAAATACATAATCTCTGAATGCATTTCATGCGTTCACTGACTGCGAATTCTTCGAAATATTTTTCGGAAGATAGATAATTGAATTAACATCACAATGTGGCAGTTCATTTTCCGAGGAACTTCAACATTTCCTCTTTCTTTGCTTGAAAGAGTTTAAGAAAGCGACACAGTACCAGAGCAATTTTATGTTTTAAGCACTGATTCGAAAATTTGGCAATCACCGTCGGGTTTTTGTTCATAAACTCATGAAAATATTATTTATTTCATAATTCAATGTAGGTAAAAAAAATACTGGTTGATTAAAAATTGAAAGTTTCATATTGTTAATTATTAAATATGAGCCAAAAACGGTAGAAAAGAGGGATATAAGTTACACCCTACTGAAATTTTAGCTATCAGGTTGCACTATAGAGCTTACTGTTCGATTATTTTTACTGTACCATACTAGAGTTTGGAGCTGCTTCAATATTAATTTTAGTTAAGTGCGTTCGTTAAGCACGTTCCATCCCACGTTCAACCATGCAATCCAAACATTTTTGTTTACATGTGGTTGGTATTTCATCACACGATGAGAGAAAATAGAGCACGTTATATCGCGCTACTTAACTGAATATTCGGTTATGTAGCGCGTTGATTTGTTGATTTCTCATTATTTCACACAAGGAAAGGATTTTAGGTACTTGGCACGATGAGGCGTGCACCTAGGAAAATTCCCAAGGAGAAACGGACATGATAAAAGTCTGATGGAACCGGGACTCGAACCCGGGTCTCCCAATTGCCGGTCGGTTGCTCTAACCATTGAGAAATATTCCATCAGAATAGTCCCGGTTTCGTCAGACTTTTTTCATGTCCGTTTCTACTTGGGAATTCTCATTATTTATTTTCAGTACTTATTTAACAGAAACAAAATTTTAATAGAATATTTGATTTTAATACTTGACTGAAGCAAATGCTTTCAAATTACTGTCACTTCTGATAAAAAATTCTTACAGATTTTGTAAAATAAATTTTTCTCAGCAATAGAACATAAGAATACGAAATTGGTCTTCTTTTATCGCTCTAGGTAGGAGTTTTTGCAAATAATAACTTATATTAATTACTACTAAGCGATTTATTGTTTACAAAATTATATTTAATAGAGCGGGAAGCCCGTAGAACCTGAAAGCAGTGTCTGCAGTGTAGACACTTTCTCCCGTTCCTTCTTGCTTTACTTTATAACATTCTGTAGGTTGAGGAACTCCCGAAGGACAGGCTGTAACGCGAGCATTCAACTTAGAAGTTCAGATTTCTCTGCTTCTTTTGCTTCCAACCCCCTTTTTATGAATGCAAAACACCGCCTTTCTTTTACTCCGCATTCATTAATTTTTCAGTCATTAATGTCTCTCTGTTTTGGGGCATATTTTCAGAATGAGACATAAATCTAATACGATCGCTCAAATTCCATGGATAATAGCAATTTTGATATTATAACAAGGAGAATTTATCAGTTTAAATCCGCACCTCTTGGTTGGTGCCATATCATTCTACGAGTATTTCTTCTGAGTTTAAATCGCCAAACCGCCGAGAAATAATGTCTTCAGTTGCTGCGGTTCCTCCTTTGACAGAATGTCGCAAATTAGCAGAGCTTAAGGTTATCGTTTCACCATTTCGCTTTCGTCAATTCGAAAGCGGTTTCATCATTCGCAACTCTATGGAGATGAAGTATTCCTGCGTAAACTGGAGTCATTGATGTATGGGATGGGGGAGCAGAAGTAGCAAACCGGTTCGCGGAATTCCTGCAAACTTGAGAGCGTTCCTTCGGTCGACTAATTTCCAATCTCCACTTAAACAAACTTCTCCTTTGCTTTTGATCTCCCATTTGCTCCTTCTTAAGTGAAAGCACGAGCTCATTCTCAGGAAATTCTTCCTTGATAGCCTTTTATGAGCGCTGGAAATTGACTTAAACCCACACGGACGAAAAAAGGTATCGACTCGTAATTTATGAGAAGTTCACAAAGCCGAAGCTGAAAGGCTCTACTTTATTAGCAGTCGCTTTTCGGATGGTTATTAGAAATACTTTGGGGTGTTACTTTCGTCGTCGGTCATAAGAAATTCCCCAATGGAATGTTTCGGATTCATCTGCGACACGCGACTAAACTATATGCGGGTGTTTGTTCCTATTCTTTTTGCATTTCTATTTTTTTGGCCAACTCAAACAACTCTTCGGCAAGGAAGAATTTCCTCTCCTTTTTGTTTATGTCATTTTGTCGACCTTTCCAAAAATATACATAAATTTATACGTCACCGACTCCTTTAAGAGTCTCTCTTTGCAAATGTGAAATTGGAACATTTCGATGAGGAAACGAATCTTCATTCTCTCTGACTCTCTTATTTATTCACAGAATAGTTCAAGAATTTCTTCAACTGCGAAAATATCACTTTTAGTGAAATTCCCAATATTGTCCTTCTTATCATTCGAGAAAAAAGCGCGGTGTGCCTAAGGTCAGAAAGATTGTTTAAAAATAAGGAAAAATGGATATGAAATACTAAATGCCTTAACATAGGAGTTAGTTTTTATCTGACAGAAAAACATAAATTTGTTATGTTTAAGGCAACTTTGTTTTATTTATTGGATAAATGAGCAAAATATATAAAGAAAATGAAACTTCTGAAACTCTTCTACAGCAAACGATAAGTCAAATTCAAAATAAATTCATCACTGGAAAGGGAAAGCAAATGCGATTGATTTATTTTAGTAAGTGTTAATAATCTTACAATTACAAGACGAACATACGCAATCCATGAACATGCGTACCGATTTGGATTGGCAAAAGCGGAATTCATAAGTCTTGCTCGAGAGTCACTCATAAGTTATGACCCTCATTTCAATATATAATAAGTGCTATTTATGGTGTTTCGTTATTCCCTCTTCGACGCGTTCTTGGTTGCAAATGGAATAGATCTCATACGACCGATAACATATTCGCCAATATTTTACAAATTATTTTAATGAATAACAGTCTCTATCAAAGTGATTTGCAAAAAAGTTTAGTGGCAATACTTTTTAGAAAGATATAATTTTCAACTGATATAAGGCCTCCTCCATGTTATATAGGCCGTTCTTATTCCACAAGAAATATCACTGAAATAGATGCTAGAACGAATCGATTCAAGGATGTATTTTTTCTGCAATCGATACGCGAAAGTTATCTATTAGGGAGATAGAGTCATGGCGCACGCACCATTCACGCCGGAAGGCAGCTTGCAGTGTACTTACATATAATGGATATGCATGTATATTCATTCAATCAATTCACAGCAAATCTAAATCGAAGTATTGGGTTTGATTAAAATACTCTGCTTTATAGCAAAACATGTTCAATGAGAAAAAATATATTAAATAATAATTTGAAGTATGTCAAAGCATTTATCATGTTTTGTTGAAGCTCCTCAAAATAAAATTTCTTATAAATTATTTTTAAATATGAT
>KZ308731.1:167379-207323 GCA_000376725.2 Ladona fulva
TTAGAAAAAAGAAGATTAACACTAAGGATAAATTTATTAAATAAGTTCAGAGAAACCACGTTCTCGGAAGACGTCGCGGACATAATGCGCCCTCCCTGCTATATAGGCCGCTCCGATACAGCGAGGAAAATAAGAGAAATATATGCGAAAACGAACCGATTCAAGAATTCGTTTTTTCCGCTATACGCGATAACGATACGCGAAAGTAATCGACTAGGTAAATAGAGTCTTGGTGCATGCACCCCCTGCCACACGCCGAAAGGTGGCTAGCAGGGTATACACATAGACATAGACATACAGAGGTAAGAATAGTTTTCCTGGGGGTTTCAGCATCGTAGAAATACAATGCAGTTTGTTTCAGATCTCTCAATCAAAGCTTCTGAGATAAATGTTGGGACGGACAGACATTTGCTTTATACATATATGATTGCCATTTTCTTACAGCTTAGTCGAATTTTCGTATCCAATAATATATTATGCGAAATATTGACTTCTTATTTTATCTTCCTTTATCGCTTTGGAAATGAAAGACATTTCCACTCAAATATTTGGCAAACTTTAATGGCTTACGTTACTGAGACTGTCTTTAAGGTGATTTTCGGACCTTCTGTAATCATTTGAAATCGTCCATTTTCTTCTGACTGCAATATTGACACAGTTGGTAAGTGCGGAATGCATTAAACACTCTTGCGTCATGAACTGCCCACCGTAATATTACAGGGAGCCAAGCGATCTTTTTGTTTGATCAGCAACGGGAGATTAATTTAACGAGAAAGTCCTTGTTATTAGGCTTCCTTCTGTGCGTGTGAATAGGCAATATTCCACCGTAACAAACTCGATCATTGCATTTAATAATTTTGCTATTTTATTCGTCCACTTTTCTGCATTCCATGTTTCTCATTGGCCGTATGACCGGGTATATTTCCGTGTCATATAATTTGCGAGAAATTATTCCTCGGAAGAGAAGTTATTTCCTGCGTTTGACTGCACCAATTATTAAATTTATTGGATTGTCGGTGGTCATTTAGAACGTGTCGTTTAGTGTGCGCTCCACAAATTACTCATCTGTCATCTCGTTGAACGGACGGGAGTCTACCTCATGAATATGATCAAGTTGGAGATATTCTCTGCTAATTAGGGGAGGAAAGTAATTTGAGTTGGCGAATTTATAATTGTTTCACTTATGACATGATTGACTACGAGTACTAACTAAGAAGAAAAATGTGACTTTTTTATAGACACCCTTACAGAAGTAGCTTCACTTCTATTATGCCCGACCCAATTTTCAACCTAAAAAATTATTAATTTATAAATTTTGATTTAAAATTCACTTTTAGGAAATTCTCTCCTCCATACAGGAGAGAACTATGGGGAAAAAACTTTTTGTTCAAAATATTGTTCTTGAATAAAAATTCAATTGTATGAAATTTAACGATTTTTAACGCTGTGAGATTGTCAATATGTCAAACTGCATGATGTTCAGCAAAGTCGAGGGAAAAATGTTTCGGCAATATTTAGATATTATTAGTTTCAAATGCTGATAACGTTTTATAAAAATGTTCGGGTATGATTACTTACGATTCTATTTTATTTGCGTTAAATGCGTTCTTTGGGATGGGGGTTAATTTACCCGATGTATTATGCTGGGTTCATTTTTTTATCCTATAAGAATACACTTGAAGTTTAAAGAAAGTTTTAAATGTTCCATCCTGCCTCATGAGGGAATGCCCTAGTTTAAACATAAATTTATTACGAAAAAATAATTTATTTACCGTTTTTTTCTATTTAAATGCCGACCGTATTTTTATGAGAAAAAAATTGGAGTATAATCGAGTAGTAGCAGTAGTATTGTTAAAAATGCTTCGACAGCTGAGGTAATTTACACGTAGGACCCCCACCGGGAATCGAACCCGGGACTGCTTCCACCGAAGCCGAACGCTTTGCCCACTTGGCTATCCGGTGTCTTGGGCATCGACATGTTTGGTTTAGCATCATAGAACTCAATGCAAGTTAAAAATTTTTGAAAGTTTTTTACCACTGAATAAGCAGTCTGTTCATATCCTACATGTAGCCATAAAACTTTAAAACGTTTACGTATATTTTATCAAAATTCTTGTATGATCGAAGATATGTCAACATTTCACGGCAAAGTAAGAATCTCTAAACATTTCCTTTCTTTTAAAGGTTCTTTTCGAAAGAAAGTTACGATTTGTCTTAATTTTGTAGTGACTTTATTTCTAATTTACTTTTGCAAAAGAGACAAAAACATCAAGACATTTAAATAAACTCTTTATTCGTTTCTTATGGATACGTTTTATATGATTCTGGGTTCGAAACTGGTCCATCTCAGAGATGAGAATAATTTTGCTGGGGCTTTCTACCACGTTGAAACACAAAGCGGTTTGTCTCATATCTCTACAACAATAGTTAGAAATAGAGAGGGGGAAAGACAGACGGTCGGACATTACGCATATTATTTTAGTGTATTGAAGTAACTTTCATTTTGTTATTGGCAAAGCGTCAAGTTAGAGAGAGACGCGTGAAAGATGGCATAATTTATTTATTTCGACCCTTATAATCATTAATTTCTGACTACGATTTTTAAAGCATCATTTGGATGCCTAAGCTTATGAATTAAACATAACTTCAAGATTCTATAGGGGACTCTTACAAATTTTAATTTTAGTCCTTACAATGTTGGTAATTATCTGCAAGAGGAGTGTTTTTGATGAGCATAGAGGATTTTACGCTTATCAAAGTTTGCATAAATGATATTTTGTCAATTATTTCCCCCATTTATATTACATGGGCTCGGTTGATGATGTATGTGGTGACGTCAAAGAAGATAATTTTTAGATTGTGTGAATTTTACTGTCGCATACCCTTTTAGCCAGAGTGAGTACAGAACCTAAGATGTAGCGAAAGAGGGAGCACTCCTTAATATGATATTTGGTAACTAGAGAAAGTAATATATTCGTGAATTTGAAATTAAGAGGTTGACAGAGGATCCACTCATTTAAATTTATAAGTTGAGAAACAATTAATAACATTTAGCAATTCATTATAGAAAATCTTAAAAAAGAATCACTCAGAGTGAAGTAGGAAAGCTGACAAGTTCCAAAATCGATGATTATTTTTTTATTTTCCTCTTTTCCGTTTCTGTAACACATGTGGCGTGAGGATTATATATTAAAAACGTGCGATAATGGAGTATCTTAGGCTGATGAGTTTTTCTCCGTCACTTCGGATCGGTTTTGCTCTCCACTTCGTAAATAATTAAGTAAATCCCGTATGCGTCAGAGGGATGCCTAATGAGTCGTGCTAAAATCGACAGCCAAGGGCAATTAGGACCCATTTCAACTTTATAACGAATTATCAAGCATCTAGGAAAGAGTTGAAACAAATTAAGCCATTTTATAGAGAATAAATAAACAGAGACTAAATAGGAGATTTAGCTATTTCATATATCATTACATTTTGGATTTAAAATGTGGATTCAATTGCATAAAAATGAGTGGTATTTTAAAAACTGCTTCGACAGCTGAGGCCATTTTGCACGTATGAGTTCCTACCGGGAATCAAACCAGGCACGGCTTTCAACAAATGTTGTAATTGAATCACTGGATTTTTTTTCGGTCGTACTATCACCGCACAAATTGAAGAAATGGTCTACCTGCATATTTTAGGTGTTCTTTCAGGAAAATAGTAATTTGATTTGATTGGAGAAAATACAATTTTTTAACCGAATAAACATTTTCATTGCCATTGAAATGAAATTTTGAGTACTTTGACAAACACTGAATATCGATTTTAATTCATTTAAGCCGCAAAACTAAAATTAAATTCTAATTAAATTCACAGTTGCTGGTGATGTTTTGTGGAAATATATCATTATGAGAAAGAGAATGGTTGTACTTTTTCCACAATATATTATTATTAAAACCAAACAATAAAAATAACAAATTAATAATAAATGCCCTCAACACTAACTAAAGTTTCCACCAAAGAAACTTGTCAAATAGTCGTTGAGTTTATGCATAAATACATAACTTAACATTCCTTCGAAATATTGTTAACACGATTGCGAACACAGAAGGTATTATAGAGAGTTTGGAAAGAATATTGGTAAAAGAAGCACTACACGAAAACGTAAAGGCCTTAGTGGCGAAAGATCAGCTGGGATTGAATCCGAGGTATACCTTATTGTTACAGAATCACAAAAAATCAATATTCAGCACCCAACCATACTGTGCGTAACGCTCTCCTCACCTTTAAGCCGAAATATCTTGAATAACTCTTAGAGGAGGACCCTGAAACCTTCTGGTCTTACGTCTGAGAGTTTCGAGGAAATATATAAACTGTTAGCTCATTAAGGTATATCGACAGAAACGAAATGCGAAGAGGGAAGCGAATATCCTAAACTACTTTTATCCAAGCGTATTCACGTCCGAAAGTAGCGATATACTCTCCTGGAAATTAGTACATTCGCTTCGAGGCCAATAATATTCTACAATATTCTATATAATTTTACAATTATTACAATAATAAACCTTAGAAATATAGTTTAAAATATGCTATGCTAATTTTAATAAGAAAACGTTTTTGCCTACTACAGAATATATCATCAAGCTACGCCGCAGCCGGTGATTGGTCCGTTTTGACTTGGTACCGCGGAGATTTGGTTCCTCAACGGTTTAGTCCGTGGCGATGTGGTGCTGCGATGATTTAGTAACTAACTGCGATAAATTGGTTGTTGAGCAAGGCTGAGATTGGTCATAATTAATTGTTATTGTTACTGCTAGGTCGAATACAGAAAGTTGGTATTCGACCGTTTGTTAAACAAACATAATATATATGCCTTACTGGAATCGGAGTGTGCAATAAGGGAGGAAAACCTAACGGTATCCGAACTTAAAAATATGACCAACGTATTATTTATGTATCATTTCAAGTTTTCTTATACAAAGGAAATACATATCCCGCGGTAAATGAGTGTTGTGTCAGAGATAAATATTGATGAGGAGAAACCAAAATAGATTATTAATGTAAATGGTAAATTACAATAGAGACTGCAACTAAGCATAGAAATTTACATTAACAAATTTATGATGCTAAAAGGGTATTGTTCATATTGAAATCATTTGGAGAATAGATGGAGGGTAGGCAGTTTCAGGATACTGACGATAGCTAAAACTCTCCTAGATCTTACTTGCATTAAGATTACTAAAATGGACTCATGGATATAGGTATTTATAAGGGGAAGGGGGTTTGGGTATGATACGAATAGGTGGAGTAATAATTATCAAACCACTCGTTCAGATGACGAACAAATAATGCAAAACAAATTAATGTTTGCATGGTAGAGTTGGTTGGAGGAAGTTGGGGTTTCATTAATCACAAGATCCCCATTTCCTATCTGGCTTTACCCTGCCTATGTCTACCTAAGTACCCTGCAAGCCGCCTTTCGGCGTGTGTCAGAAGGTGCATGAAACATGACTCTATTTCCCTAATCGATTACTTTCGTGCATCGTCGGACCGAAAAAATGAGTTCTTGAATCGATTCTTTCTAGCATCTGTTTCCCTAATCTTCATCGCAGCATCAAAACGGTCTATGTAACATGGTGGATGCATTATATTGACTACATCACCTTCGAGGGTACCATGTTGAATATCTCTAGAATATCGAAATATTCTAATTTGAGCGTACTTCTCACTATATTTTTCTGATTACCCATACCATCCAAAACAGCGACAACATTTACTGAGTTAATTCACATTCCTTACACTGTCCTGGTAATCGCTCATTTATCCTTAGATTGTGCTGCCTATCAAATCTTGTCATTTTATTCTATGATATTATAGTTAAAATCGTAATCGCGTGATATTTCCATCCAATAACAATTTACCATTCGTTACAAATCGGCGTCTTTTTATTATACACTGCTGTTTGTGAAATTGCAATACCAAGAAGGAGAAGTGCGTTTACAATGAAATTTTTTCCACCGACTAGGGATATGACGATACACGAATAGAATTACGGACATCTATATGCACTCTGACCGTGAGAATTCAGTATGGCGTGAAGCCTCCACATGCTGCAATCAGAGCATCTAGACGTCGTGACATGGAATCAAAGAGAGCCTGGTTGTATTGCTGGGGAACACACTGCAATGCAGTTTGTAGGCACATCCACAAATCATCAACAGCGGTTGCAGGAGGACCCCAGCGAAGAAGTTGCCGACATACCATTTCCCAGACATGTTCGATGGGGGACTTGTCAGGTGAACGTGCAGACCAGGGAAGCAGTGATATCCATCGTTATTCGAAGAGGGCTTGAACATTCCTTGCCACACGTGGCCGGCCATTGTCTTGCTGAAATACAGCTTCTGGAGCTTCCTGTAGAAAGGGCAGTGCCTCGGGCTCTAAAACGTCCGTGATATAGCGGTAGCCCTTCATACGTAGGAGGCGGGACCGCATGTTGTACCCAATGGCGCCCCAAACCATTACACGCTGCGTCTTTCCGTTATGCTTTTTAAAATACAGTCTGCTTAATTGCGTTCATCACGGTAGCGTCTAACACGCATGCGGCCATCACTGTTGGACAAATTGAAGTGGCACTCGTTCGGTTTCTTGCTACTCAGCACGCCAGTGACGGCGTTCACGTGCCCATTGTAGTCTGTGGTTTATGGTCAATGGAAGCCGATGCAATGGCATGCGTTTCACCAGTCCTGCCCTCAGCAGACAGCGTCGAACCCTTGACGCAGATATGTCCACACCCGTAGCAGTGCTCCAACGTTGAGCCAACAAAGTGGCCGGGGCTGTTCTGTCTGTTACGGACATGCGGACAGCCATGGCTGTCACCCTGCGGTGTGGTCAAATTGTGTTGTCCTATACCCTCGTCGCTGTGTACGACTCATCTTTCCACTGAGTCCACAACCGCATCGCTGTCATAGCAGTGTGCCCTGCAGGAGCCGCAATACCACAGTATGACCAACCCATTTTCCAGAGACCGATCACACCCCTACCCTATCCCGTTCGAACTCACTCACATGCTGATATTGCGCCCTTTGACTTGGGCGAGGCATGCTGGTCCCTTACCACTTCGTTTAACGACTCTGAATTGACTGAGTGTGGCGTCACACTGACGTGTCCCGTCATGCAAAAGAGGGCACTGCTGTGCCTACGTGCACACCGTCTCTCTGCAATCTGAATCACTTGCTATGGTTCCACAATTCTACACAACCATTTATGAGTCATTCAGACCATTCCTTCTGGGTATTGCAATTTTTATAAATAGGAGTGTATATCTAGAGAAATTCTTTCTTTGTAAATATGACTGAACCTGCGATACACCAAAGACGTTTGATATTTACTGCCTAGATAGGCTCTAAAAAAGGCACATATAAGAGGAAAACAAATAGCTTCGATAAGCCATTCATTCTCTGCAAATTCCATGATTTTTCGTCTTCGAATTTCTTCACGGATTTATTATGCCAAGGTTCCAAAACATTTTAATGCTTTGTATTTCTGCGTCATTACTTTTCACTGATTTGTTTCTATTAGTCGCAGCAGTATTCGAAAAAGCTTTCCTATACTTTTCATTCGAATACTTCCGTCACATTAATGAAATTTATCTGTTTTGTACATAAAATGGAAGGCATGATGCGATTGCTAAGGTATGAACACTGAGCTTTCCTGTTAAAGCTGCAGCATCTTAAAATTTAAGGCATATCTGTACAAATTCCCCGCTTATCTGCCATAACATGGATTTTTGGGACCTGAAACTTTTGAAAACGACTTAAATTTAGTCAGACAACCTTAATTTGGGGTGATTGTAACTTAAATAACTTCGTGGTTACACTACTAACTTTCCTATTACTTCAAAAGTTGAGATTAAGAGAAATAACAAAAATTCAAACCACTAAAGGATTTTCAGAAGAAATTACCACATATTTGATATAGAATTCGTGTCAAAGAATTAAAATGCTGATGTCGAAAAAGGTACAGAGCTGCTGATTTAGAAGAAACATTTTTGTAACATACAAGTTAATGCAGTGCAAAGTAGAAAAAGTCAAAACGAATTCTCATTTAAAACTAGAGGATCAATGACGACCTTTGTCCCTTTTCCAATTCAATTTATAATAAAACGGTATTGCTAGTTTGAACGTTCCACAGGAAAGTGAGATGAAAATATAATCTCATTGTGAACTCTGGCGAACGATTGTTAATTTATAACAACTCTTGTAAGTCTCAATCGTCACGAAAGTTTTTTGATCATAAATTAAAAGATTGTTACTCATTTTCAATAATATTATCAAAACTTATCTAAAACTCAAGGTTAGAATATTTTACATTTCGCTATTACATTTTTTATAACCGTAGCCGTATATTAAATGGAACAAGCTGCTTAAGTGCCAGGCAAGGAAGAGCCATGAAAGTCTTGGCTCCTGTTAAGTGATTTTTCATTAAAATTAGGTAACACGAAGCGGAAGTAAGTAGGTATCACTTTTCATGGAAGAATTGGGCTTTGGTCCCTACTTCAAAAGTAATTATAACTATCCTATTTCTATAATTTCGTCTTACTACTTTTGAATCTAAACCCCTTTCGTTCACTTTCTGCAGTAAAACTTCCACATCTACAACGTCAAACGCTTTCGCTAAATCAATCTTCACTTCATCGACCTCTTTCCGATTTTCCGATATACTAAATTTTCTCATTCACAGGAAAATGGCAAGATAGTGCGCACCCAGGAAAAATCCCAAGGAAGAATGGACTTGAAAAAAGTCTGACGGGACCGGGAATCGAACCCGGGTCTCCCAATTGCCGGTCGGGTGCTCTGTCCGTTGAGCTATCCCGGCAGAACATTTCTCCAAGCCATTCGGGATACTTTGTGGGCAAGGCCGTTGCGAGTTCGTCCGCATGGCGGCATCGTTCGCGGTCTTGGCTTCTTAGAAGCACCGGCCACACAAAGTGATGGAAAGGAAACCCCCTTGGGGTTTTTCCTGGGTGCGCACCATCTTGCGCAAAGTCACCCTTACCCATTTTCCTTTGTTTACAACCAGAAGGGGGTTTCCTTTCCATCACTTTGTGTGGCCGGTGCTTCTAAGAAGCCAAGATTTCTCATTCACTTTAATTAACGGTATTATTATATCATAATTTAGGTAAATTGTACAAATACATCAAGCATCTTTCAAAGCCACTCGTACTTTTTGCACCGGAGTTTTTCAATTTCATCCGGGTTTGGTATCCTGAAGCTTAGACAATATAAGGTTTTATTTGTTGTGAGGATGACATAAAAACAAGGATAAAAGTCCACAATGCGGTATCGCGTTGATATTAGGATTACGGGGTTAGTGGCCTACTACCGATTACTTAGTCATTCATAGTCGGCCGATCATTGAAACCCTTAGCAACGGAAGTGATTTAATTGGAGCCGTGTGTCCGGCAGAATAGTTTTTTTTCTAATAGTGGCATCAGTTAAGTAGTAGCGTGGGGTTTGTTTGACATAAGTAAGACTATGTTAGTGAAAATACTGTATGTAGATCTGGTACCATTTAGAAGTTTCAACATTGATGATAATAAATGCTTGTCGTGTAAACATACGTTTTGACGCAACGCGAGTATTTTCGTCACAAAAAAAGGGGGTTACTGAAGAATAAGGGAAGGAAGGGTGTTGTTCTCACTGTATCGCGTCGAATTTTTATCATTAAACCCTAGTTTCTTGACGGAAATTTTGCTGTTAAACACGTGATTTTGGTATTCTACAAAAATTAAGGCTCACTATATCATATTAATGATGTTCATTTGGATAGTCACGTCTGAAAAGCGGTTTAAGTTATGAGTCAAAATGACCCGAAGCCGCTAGTTTTCTCACAAGACGTCACGCAAATAATTAAGGGTTGAATCACTATCTTCTAAAAATCATAACTGTTTTTCAGTACGCGTTAGGTAAATGATAATTTTAATTCTCTACTCAGCTAATATTTGGTATTGCTTGCTAGCTTCATCTTTTTGGGCCTTTTATTAAAACTCTAATGTATTAACACAACCGTTTTCCTTTTCCTCATACGTGAAAGAAAGAATAAAACCGCAGTGTATCAAGATTTTGTTTTGTGGGAAAAACCTTCTCGACTGAAGGTTGAGGAAGACAAATCCCCCTTACGCAAGCAAGTGAAAAGCAAGTCGACGCTATTTTCCTTGACTTCAAGAAAGCTCTCGACTGGGTCCCTAACTACAAATTAATTTACAATTTAAAATTAGCAGATACTTATAAGGAAGTAATTAACTGGATCCAGGATTTCCTCTACGAAAGAGAACAGCAAGTGGTACTTGACGGCGTTAGTTCGGATAAAGTCAGAGTCACTTCAAGCGTACCTCAAGGCAGCGTAATCGGACCTCTACTGCTCCAGATTTATATTAATGACCCCACCGACGAGATCGATAGAAAAGTGACTGTTTTTGCGGATAACACAGTAGTATATAGAGAAGTATCAATTGACGAAGGTAGCATTTCACTATCAAACGATTTAGTTCACATTCAAAGGTGGTGTGAAACATGGCTACTACTGTCGGATTGAAAATAGTATAGACCTGGACTTTGACGCGTTATCCTTTGATGATCTGCAATTATAATGTACATAATTCCAAAGAGCATTTATTTGCCTTTAAAACGATATAAATTAAGAGTCAATATCGATCTCCTGCTTTATGTAAGTCGACGAAGTCCAAATCAAAACACGGTAAATTTCGCGAAATTCCATGACACGATCATCTTCACACCTTTGTGGAACAATGATCAGGAGTCACAGAAAAACCAATCTTTTAGCGAAAATTTGGTAAATAGTTGTGAAGCATAATACGCGATTCTGAAATCCGATTGTGATTCATTGACCTTTGATAAATTTCTGAATTAAAAATCGATCTCCTTTTACAAATTGATACTACGCAGATGATATTTTTACTACAAACTATCTGAGCGATTAAAAAAATAAGCGAGGGCGATATTTCCTAAATGCACTGGGGAAGGAGACATCAAGGGGGCCATAATGATGACGTCGCTCTGGCGGAACATAGATCTTAATCTAAATAAAAAGCTCTGTAGTAAATTTCTTCGAATGGAAACAACTGCATCAGAACCACTTGTAAAAATAAAATCTACGGAGGTGGCCGTGATATTGTGGAGATTCATGATATTGCACAGCTATTTACTTTTTCCACACAAAATTAGTGGAATGAATGTAACGTAGTTAATTCAGTTGAATGTCTCGCAATCACTCTTAAAAGTAACTTGAACTGGAGGGCACACACGTAATTTGTATTATGCGACTCCCCAGTTACTTCAGTCGATCCGACAGTGACAGTAAAATGAGAGAAATAGATGCAAGGACAAGTGATTTCAGGGACTCATTCTTTCCGCGATTGATACGTAACAACATTAAGCTAAACAATTGACCCGAAAGCCAGGTGTGTACACCCACTGCCACATGCCGAAATGCTGCCTACGTGGAATTTATGTAGCTATTCATTAAAATCAAAATATGGTAATGCTTATGAGAAATAGTTGTAAATGTTTATGAAAAACATCATACATCTTTGGTTATTCATAACTAAATCTTAAATATGGCCAATTATACTTTCTTTCCTTCTAGAAACAATGGGTGTTTATGCTTGTTGACAGTGGGTGATTAAGGCAAATTATTCATTAGAAAGTACTGTGTATTGCGAGTGGATCATAGTTTTCTCTACTTCTGGTCCGATATGTTAGTATCATAATTATCATAGTGCTCATTAGAGTCGTTAAAACCACTGAAGTGATACATACTAATTTCTTAAAAATACATTTTACTGAAATCTTTCTTCTTCTTGCCTTACTCACTTCAATGTCACAGTTCCAAATTTTCATGTATCTAGCAATTTTTTATTAATTTGCAAACACACTAAAAATGTTGCATATCTTTTTATAAAATACTTCAGAGAATACATGTTTAAATCTCGAAGAACGTTGAATTTATACTTAATAACATCAAAACCAGTATACAACGCAATCAACTACGTTATTGATTATCCCTGATTTGATTTTACATTATTCACGTCTCACTGACAGGGTAACCACTTGGCCATCTAGACTCGCCCTCTCTTGATAACCCATTCAAAATGTTCTCCAGTCCATCCACTCCCTGTGTACGCGTACACCCCAAAATCTCTCCATAGGACTACTTAGAATGTCGCATAGAATATTCTGATGGGAATCGCTAAATCATTACTCATTAGAATACTATTTAAGTATTATTATTAGCTTAATGTTTCTTTGCTAATAAGTTTCGCTAAGTTTATAGCTTTTGCGTTTGTTTAATGTTCGCCGTATCTCTATTGTATATCTGTTAAGAAAATTCTATCTAAAATGGAGAAAACTCTCTTTAGAGGTCTACGGTTTAAATGAATTTATAAATTTCTGAGACTTATGTGCTATCTCTCGAAAAAAAAAAAAAATGTTTTTGAGAAAATTACTCGATTTTTTTAATACGTTCTTTAATTGCATTGACAAGTAAGTTTGATATGAAAGGATCAAATTAGTTGTAAAAATACATTTATGGACCTTTTGTTATGAACACTATGCAATAATATGTACAAATATAGACCCAAAACTGCCTATATCGCTACAAAACATGGTTTACCTTTCTCGACAAGCACTCAGGAGTATACAATTTCAATGTTATACGATTTTCTCCGAAAACAAATCGTATTTACATTTCCATTTCAAGGATAAGAATACTTTTTAATGCTAATATTTATTATTTTTCTTTGAATTTAAATTCAGATAGTGAAAAGGTGCAATAATTCATTCTTCAATAAAAAATACCATATATATTGCTGTAAAAGTCTCACTTTTCTTTTAAACTTACGACTGGAAATATATTCTCTCCACTATTAAATAGTGGAAAAATTAAGTCCACTATTTCGGCCTCAGCTTTGTGGTAGCTCTTCATGATGAAAGAGGAATGAGAACAACTAAATACACGTTACCACAGGATTTAATGCATACGACCTAGGTTTCGACGCATAGCGACCTGAAGAGGACGCGATGCGATTCTTACTCCTTTTTAATCTATTCTCTCGCTTATTGGGAAGTACTGATCTCTCTTTTACTTTTCAGCCTTAGTTTTTTTACTTGATGATTATGAGTACTAAGTGCTCATGTGTGCGTTACTTGTAAATTACGCCTCAATGTGGTACAATACACGAGGAAAAACTGTAACACCACTAATACAGTTGAGGCTGGAATAACATCAATCAAATCCGTCTTTTATCCTTTATGATAATTTTAAAGTTGTTCTCAAATATAAATAAATCAAATCTCCTCTCTGAACAGATTTTGAAAATGATTCTTCATGCTTTGCTAATCTCAATATTTGGTTATTGAAACTAGTAATGTGCAACGCTCTATCGCATAGTTGATTGATGGGATGTTTTCCATGAATAACTTTTACGGAATGGTAACATCTAAGGTAAAGATTTGCTTTGAAGAGTGAAGGACCGTGTGCCCATTAAAATTTCCGCAGCAAGGGCCATGGATTGATTGAGAGCGGCAGCGATAACTTCGGAGTTGTGTCCCGCGGTGTAGAAAGCCTTCATCCGACGCCAATGTTTCCCACCATTGTTTCGCGGCCCTAAATATTTAATTCTATTGACCGTTTCATAATCCCTTCCCCCGGGGGCCCATTTTTCATCGGCGCGGCATTTCCTTCCCATCATGCCCCGCGCCACGGACCCATTCCGTTTCCTTCCGCGTTCTCTTCGCCGCATCGTAAAACACTTCCGATGAATTCACTCTTCCTAAGAGAAACCCTTTCTCGCCCTTCTCCTCAGCTCATATTTTTACGACTATAAGCGCTCGTAATTTCGACTGCAATCATGGCACTGCCCTATCATTCGGTAAGATATGACAATATGTCATGGTGTACGATAAAAAAGCATTTCAAATTTCATATCTTCTCAGTAACCAAATTGAGTTCACAGTAAGATTCTGATTATGAACCCGTATTTTATCACTCCCTCTTATTCTACACGTACCATTTCTAAATATACGTTTATATTTCATGTAACATTTATTTTATATGCTTCGATAAATTTCATCATTTTGTATTTTCGTTTTCAGTGTAATTTATTTCTAATAAATAGTATAAGTAAATAAGGCAAATGATAGATGATATATTGATGTTTGTGGGTAAAGGTCGTTGAGGAAGCATTGTATTCTGTTGCGTATCTCTTCTTGCAATACGATTTCACGAAGAACATTATTCCATGATTCATGTAAGAGCTAACAAATATGTTAGCGACGTGCTAAAAACGATCCACTTAAAATATTTTTCGGTCCATAATTATCTTTCAGTGACGGAAAGTGCATTCTCAAGGCATCGAAGGAACGTACGTGATTACATTTCGCTGACATTTTCAGGAGATGCGGTTTATATAATTATCACTTATTTGTGGCAGAATTTTTTTAATTATTTGTTTATGAGAACAAAATGAGGATTTAGCAAGAGGATGGAATTCTATAGAGTATCAACGGCTGAACACTACTGAACTGGAGGATAACAAAACGTCGATATTTTAAAAACGTGTCAACACTACCTCATCAGCGTTACATGCAGTGAAACAAGTATGTAGGTATATTAAAACAGCTTCTGGAATGGAATCTCTAATGATTGTGTTTGCAAAACATTTTGGGGAAAAGTTATGATTTAGCTGACGAAGTAAGGGAGAAATTACAAGGAAAGTTTTGTGACAATGTTGCGCCAAATCAGGGAAATATAATGAGGTAAGTTTGGGAATATACGTGGTTATATATGAATGTTTCTGAGTCATATTAAAGTCATAAATGTCGCAAACACTGCAGTAAAGTTATAAGACAAGGAAAACGTGGTTTGTACTTATTCTTGAAAAGATATGATTTTTTAAATTTGAGTTTTCAGTTAAAATGCTTGCTTAGAGGTCCCAAACGACATAATTTATATCTTTTCTGAAAATGAAATACGTTGTTATTTTCTTCCAAAATATGCCGAAAGAGGTCCACAATAACATCTTGAGTTATGTACCTTAATATTTAATTGACGAATCACAAAATTTTAAAATAAGTTCTACTCATACTTTTATTGTGAATTGGGATAAAAATATTTGTTTCATCATTTTTTCATGAGAACGATAGATGTGAAAATGTTTTTTTGCTGAGAAAGTGACTGAGCGTTTAAAAAAAATTGAACCACACTGTTTTACGTTGCCTAATTAGAGAATAGATATCTCAAGGGTAAAAAGTGACCAAATGCTTAGGAAACGTTAAGCTACGCTTTGATATATCTCTGTACGCCTCCGATCGACTCGACGGAATTATTATAGCAGCGCACAGTGGGCTAGAATCGGAAAAAGCTGGCCAAAAATAAGAAAATAGTTTTTTTGAGCGCGGACTTTGAAACTTCGTATGTCTATTCTTAAATAAATTCTGCATATAACTACCAAAACATATACTTTTATTCCCGTGCATTAAAATTCTACATGGGGTCAATGTTGACCTAATTTTACCGGTCTTCGGTTTTTTCACAAATTTCTTCAACTTCAAGCCAACACTGAACCCAAATGAGCAAATTCATCGGGTAAAAAGTGATGCTGTATTATAAACCTATTCTTTTTGCTTCATATTACTTGGTTTGAGTGATCACAGTAGAACATTTGCATGAGTTATACAACAAAATGGCGAACCAATATTTTACGGCAAATTTTCACCTAAAGCGAGGAAAATTGTAGTGATGTACCACGATGTACACTGACTAATTAATTAAGTCCCTTGACTTATAGATCATCTTTTTAACCGAAAAAGAGGAACTTTTTATAAATATTTTAAGATTGGCTTAGCATTTAACTAAGTGTAAAAATTTTCTGATGATATGTTTTGTATCATACAATTGCATGTATGTGGTTATAGGCATATGTGCATATATATGTATTTTATCGAATCTGATACGGAAACAAGAAGCGTCAAGAAAAATATCCTAGATGCAAGAAAATATAGCACGGCAATATTGCAATTGCTAAATTAATCATTAAAAGTAAGATCATAGAAGCACAAATATATCAGTTGTATGAATGATCCGTGAAATTAACAAAAGAAAATGACCGATTGCTTAGTATATACATACTCTGCCATACACCGATATGTTGCTTGCTGGGTATCGATATTTTCGAATAATACTACAAACTGCTAATCTATCTTTCTGGGTAGAACTTCGCGAAACACGTTATAAAAGAGCAAAGGAAAAATTCACAATTTCCAAAATATATTAATATTCCCGACCGGCTTCTGTTATAACGAAATCATAAACACTACCATCAGGTGTTGTAGCGGAAAAATTAAACAGTATATCGTGGAAAGTTTTTCTTCAATCTTATCAACTTGTGTGATAATGATTATTTTTCACTTTTTTTTTAATTCAAAATTCTTCGGTTTAGAATTGGTGTTTGTTAACCATACACAAGTGGTACGTGAACAATACTTGTTTTTATTGTCGGATGCAATTCAATTTTGTTTATGTCTTGGTCTCATCATCGCGATACCATCTTTAGTATTAAATTTGTTGATAGTCTCAGTCTCTACTTTCCATGTATGACTTGTCTATTTTGCATTTGAGATGGTAATTTTCTATGAAAGTCCATTCACGAATTCGGCGAGCAAAATGCGCTCCATCTTCTCTCCACATTCTTCGATTTTGGCGGGAATTCCTTATATTCGCGGCCGCAAAGATGGCGCCCAAAGGCGCGTTCGTTGGATAATTCATTGAGCGTTCCTCCGTTTGCTTAGGAATGCTCCCATATCCGTCTTCCCGCTACGTGCCGCGACTCGCTTTTCTTTTGTTTCTGCTTTCTTTATATCTTGAAATATATTCCACCTTCCTCCACTGGACTATTATCTCTTTATTTTTCCTTTAAATATCTCACCTTCTTTTGTTTACCGCCATTTTCTTCACTCTTTCCCTCCGCTTCTCTGCTCATTTTTCATTTTCGCCAGACGTTCTTCTAGTTCACTCTGATTTATGAGATCTTTTATTTCTCTCCTGTTTCCCTCTCTTTTCGACCTTTTACCTTCATCTTTATAACGTTTTAGGGACCCCTTCGTCGGAATTTCTCGTGTTTCCCTGTGTTATCGATATTAATTGGATAGGAATTCCATAAGTTTGGCGTAATTGTATTGTCTTGGTTGTACCGTTTTAGAATTATCTTATTTCTATATTTGCTATAATTCACATGATACTTGATGAATTTTCTTTCGTGACCTTGTTGCTCTATTTTTTGTGTTAAATGTACGATTATCAAAATATTTACATCATTTTAGGGTACCGTTTGTTGGAAATATTTCCAAACCTATCTCAGGATATTTTAAAACTATTCAACAGTAGGTGAAAACCATGAGCGAAGTTCTTCTTCCTCTGATTTCCGCTTCTTTTCAGTCATTCGTAACTTCACTTCGTTGCTCCTATTATCATAAATCAATGAATGGAAGAAAATGGCAGAGCAATCTGAATTTTTTTTACTCTCATCACAGTAATAGCTAAGTATTCCATAATTTTAATATACCTTGCTAGGTTTCGGAGCATGACTTCAATGTTAGGTGAATGATGTGGGTAGCCTATTACGTTGTCTGTCAATAGGAGATATTTTATTCTTTGCTTTATGGCTAGTTGATTCCCTCTTAAAGTTCCTCTTATTCCTCTTAAAGTCTTCAAAGTCCGATAACAATGTGTCAAGTCTTAGAGATGAAATTAATTCCAAGAGTCGATGTAAATGCAGCTAACGATGTACTTAATTTCATTTTCGACTTGCTTTATTATGATTCCGCCGCTTATAACAGGGACGACGCAGAGTTAAAGTCGATTACAACTCATCTTGAATAAAGATACTTGAATAAGATTTCGTCTTGAAAATAGACGAAAGTATATTTTAACCTCAAGAAATGCGGCTTCCTAACTTCAACTTTCTTAAGAAATAAATCTAAAAAAGATCGATCCTTTGCTTTGCTTATATAAAATCGTCCAACTCGTTTGAACCACCAGTAATAGCTAACATTATTTTTTCGATATCCAGTTAAACTTTTCATTGGTGGTTCGCTTCGTTACTCATGTTTGTGATTGCTGATTGCTCAGGGAAAGATGAATAAAGTGCTAAGCAGTTCAGTCCGCTGTACTAGTCAGTTCTGGATTTCAGTAATGTGAAGAATCTCAGGACGGCTCAATGTTACGGCAGATTGTTTGGTAAAAATCACGATTCGGTGGAATCGGAAACTCGAGTCCTTCAAAAATAGAATGACATGGAGTTTATTAAATAACTGCGAACTAAAAACTATTCCTTTTTATTTTAAAATTTGAAGTTTTATTTTTCATTAAAAGAGGCAAAAACCACTATGAATTACTATTCAATGTATAAGAAATGAAGTTTTGTCATACACCGCCAAAGACGATATCTTGCCGATAACTTCATAACTAATATCACCTTATTCTTCTGCTAGAATGGATTATTATGACAAAAATGATTGATGGAATCATGGGTATCTCCAAGAAAGTGATCACATGTTGTTAATTTCAAGGAGTTATGAATATTGGCAATATATATTTTCAAAATAGTATTCTATCTTTGGCTCATTCCAATGTTTCACATTTCACTCGGTTTCCTCGTTGTAAATACTCCAATATAATCCCAAAGTAACCAAAAGAATGTTCAAGTCAGGAAGTTTTTCCGTAAACGCCTTTATTAAGAATGTATTATAGGAAGAAATATTTCGCATCTCAGAACGAACTTTTTTACCAAGAATAAACAGGTGTGAAAATAGCGACATTGCTGGGACTCGAACCGAGGTCCTCCACTTCCGGCTTCCCAAGACACCTGCCTGGAAAGTGGGAGACCTGTGTTCGAGTCTCAGTCATGTCGATATTTTCCATATATGTTTGCCCTTGGGATTCAGCCGCACGGTTTTTTCATTCCGTTTTGAAGATCCATGTGAAAATTTTATTTTTAAATTTTGCCAAGCAAGAATAAAGTAAGAACATCTGAGTTTGATTTCTTTCATTGCACTATTGCTTTCTCAGATATAGCTTTCTACGTCTAAGTATTTGACTATTATTTATTATGATTTATTGATATTCGTATCATATGAACGATAAGTACATAGTCTAACTGCGATCATTTTGTTACAAATATTATCTACCGTTTCGAATATGATGATTTATTTTAGTGTTTTAGATTCTTAGAGAAGTCTTATGGTCGAGAACCTTATTAGCTTACTTTAAATTATTCGAATGGTTATTGAGTCACCTTATCTTCAATAGAAATTCATACATTCAAATTGGCTTTCTGTTAAAGTGAACCGTCAGTGTTTTTTATGGCTATTAATATTGCTACTTTAAGGTTCTCCTTCGTCGGTCTACTCCTAAAGGATTAATTTTCCACGGCCCCACGAGCTTTCTTATCATTTGCTAATTTTACTCCTCAAAGTTCCCTTGACCTGCTTTTCTAACGCCTTTTTTATAGTTTCCCCAATCAATTTTTCTTTCTCGAAACGCATTAGGTGTACTTCTTTCCGCAGTGATCCAAAACAACCATATATCTTCAATATTTACACTTTCAGAAGATTATTTTGTATTCGCGTAGTTTACAATGAAAATTGAGGAAAGATGGGAGAAATTATATCGGATGATGGTCCTTTTGTTGAGAACGTCACAGGAGGCCTTCGTATCTTAAGAGGAAGCCAACAGCACGTTTAGTATTTAATCATTTTAATTTATCTTACGTTTTATCGTCAGGCAGAACATAATTTACCCCGAGTATCGTATTAAATCTTCCGATGACATTTTCTTTATCTTGGTATACTGCGATCAATCACTTTCCTTTCCGGTTTTCTCAACTTTTCTCATCCCTTTTTCACTTTTCTCCCTCACACAATCTTTCTCTCTCTCTCTTAGGAATCCGAACATTCTCAAACCTCAGCTTCTTCGATAATATTTTTTGTTTCAACACCTGTATCACTTTTCAAGAAGTTTCCTTTTCTCTCCCATTCTCTGCCATTGCCCAACTCCAAATCCGCATCTCCGTCCGACATTTTCCCACACCAATTTCACTTTCAACGATTCGCTGCGGAAGAGCAATCGCTCTTCTATTTTCAACTTTCTTTTTTATTAATTCGGAGTCGTTTTCACAGACTTGGTGCTTTTTGTGATGTATTTAATGGGAGCTGTATTCTTTTAAAATTTTCCTAAAATAACTACGTTTCTGGAAACACATCGTTACAAATTTCAGAGAAATGCAAAAAGAATTTGTAATATATATGAGTTTTTCAATTTACGTACACGTGACAATTAATATTAATCTTTTAGTTAATGACGAATGTTACGTTGTCGAACTCCGGTTCATTTAGTTAGATGTTACACGTTTTTTTAATATGAAGATCGTTTTCTCAATCTTAACTTTTAATTTGTTGATTCCATTCCATATCGTCGTAAATAATCCCTGCCTCTTCCACCGCTTTCTTTTTGCTCAATCACTTGATAATCACGTGCGAGTTGGCATTTTTACTGATCTCAAGTGCGTAATGCGTTAAAATTCACTTAAATCAAGGACATTATCAGCAAGGGGATGGCCTGACAATAATCGAAATATATAAACGAGTGATTCTCATACTTTTGCAAAAGTAGCTCTACAGGAAAAGTAGACCCCTTTCCAAGGCATCGCTCAGTTAAAACAAACGAAATCTAAAATAATTGGCGACAGTAAAGATGTCGTCATATTAATGTAATTGTGGAAATTGAACATTTTTCATAATCTCTCATTTATTTCAGAAATTTATTTATTTCTGCTGTCGATAACGACCACAATTAATTATCGAAATTTACAAAACAGTGTTTACATTATTTGCCTCACTCCGAAATATATCTGGAAAGGAACAAATTTAGATTTCCATAGATAAACTACGTAATAATATAGCTATTTCCATACGCTCAGAAAACCTTTTAATGTTGGAATTGTATACGAAGGGATTTCATCTAAAAATTAGATGTTTGAATTTCCGGTTTAACTAACGAACTCCAGCATGCCAAGAATTGGCTACTGAAATACATTATTAATTTCTGAAGAATGATTTTTACGAATTATTTGATATTTATTTAGAATTTTTGGTCATTATTTATTCTGCCAATAATCTCTACTTGTAGATTCACTTAGTTGTCACTTCGGTTTTTCTTCTTTCGTCGCTTTTTTCTTTCAGCCGTTTGTTTTACTGTTTTGTATCTTCTACTTCTACTCAACCAAAATAGAAGTTACTAATAATTTTTAACTATTCTTTCTCGCGCAGGAAAAATTCGCGATGTGCGAGAAGTGCAAAATTTTTCCGATTTATATATATTTCATTCGTTGCTGTGTTCCTAAAGAAGGTTACAACACTACCTGGTGGTAATTAGGATATTCTTTCGTAATTTCAGCTGCGTATGAAAAACGAACGATTAGACGAACAGTTAAAGTCATTCAAGAGTATTGCAAAAGACATTGGGAAGAAGATAATGAATGGAAATTTAGTGGAAGCCCTTAATGTTTTGCTATATCAGGGCTAGAATATTTCTGTCTTACGTAGCATGCGTTCAATGTCAAAATCCACTCGAAATGAAGGCCGTTGGTGTCTTGGACAGCGTAGGAGAATGTGCGGCTTCATCAAGCATCATCATATGGGCTCTTTGCTTCAGATCAATGCATATGCAATCGTTTCTACCGGCCTCGTTGGCGTAGTGTTCAGCGTGCTAGCTTAGCGTCGCCAAGGTCCTAGGTTTGAACCCTTGACAGGGCATGGTCGTTCATGTTCGTCTTTACTAGGTTTATTGAAAAGGTTGTCTCATAAGACTGAAATACGCAAGGATAAAGACATGATTATTATTACCATTTTCCGGTAGCCTTGAACTACAAAATTCGACCCATAATTATGAGAATCTTTTGACTGAATTTGGTACGCATACTATAAATAGTGTCTAGCCTACATCTACGTATGTATGCTGCATATATCCTCTTGGTAAGTGGCAGGTGGGTACATACGTACTATATATACGTACTAGTGCTCTACGTACCTAATGATTTAATTTTGTGTTTCTTTCGCGGGAGAAATTAATTCTAGATGACTAGTTACAGCATCTACGTCTCTGTTTTTTCCTTAAGAATCAGAACGGCTTATGTAACAAGGAGGACTTATAATATCGGCTACATGTTCTAAAAATGTACTTAATAATAATTATATATTATGTGGGACTTTGTCAAATGCTTTCCGAGATTCTAAAAAAATCGAGTCGATTTGCCCTTTATGTTCGGCAGATTTTTAGGCATCGTTAACAAATAAGGCCAGCTGATACTCGCAAGATCACTTCTTACGAAAACTGTGTTGGTTTCTCACTATGAATTTGGACGTGTTGAGAAAGTTCACTACCACCAGTTATACGTTCCATTATTATACAGCTCAATGACGTTTAAGAGACTTGCCTATATTGCCTATATATCACTGGATCCTCCTTTAAGCAACTCTTAAATATAGGAGATATTCTGAATTTTACAATCTTTTGGGACCTTTGCTCTTAGACTATTCAAATATTACTTTTAGGAAAGGAGCTACGCTTTGCGATGCTTCCTGGAATACCAGAGGTATGCCTTCAGGACGAGGAGCTTCATTATATTTAGGAAATTATGATTTCAGGATTTAGGGATTTATTGTCACATTTTGTTATTTAGTAAGGTGAGATAAATATTCAAAATATTGCAAAAATGCCATTTTGCTCATTATCTATTAATTATGTTACGTTCTGTGTTCAGGTTCAGGAGCTTCATGAGGTTGAATCTGTCGCAAAAGTTTGATAATGCTGTCTTCTCCGAAGCGGTGATTTTTTTATATCGCTTCAGACAGATCAACTCTCATTTCACCCTAATGTACTTTTGGACGTAAACACGCTACGGAAAAAATATCATTTAAGATATTTTCTTTGCTCTAAGTAGCTTGGATGCTCTGGATGCTTCTAAAAGTGGATGAAGATATGGTCTATTGACAATAGTGATCAGTGATATTCTTCCAAATAAATAAAAGATAGAATGACTTAAAGCCATAGTTATTTATCATAGTCTCTCTCCATCTTTGCCGCCATCACTTAATGAATGTTTAAGTCCCTTCGACCGTTGGCTTGCAACGATGTCGAGGAAGAAAAAGGGGAGAAAGGAAGTGTTTGCTGGGTAAAGAGTTAATGGATAAAGACAAAAGAGAGGCAATAAAAGAACCCAAAGAACGGAATTGGAAGCTAATGAATAGATAAGGGGAGGAAGACAGAGACAGCCATACTTTCGTTAGCGACGAAAAAGGAAAGAAATAAAGTATTGTGCATTACAGAGTCAAAATCGATTTATATTAATACGCAGAATTAAACATTTGATATTCATGAGTTTGAATCATTTTTCGAAACTTTTTAATTACAAAATAATGATAACAATTTGATGGAACTATTTTTTCGGGTATTCGGGTATATTTACAAATTAAACTTCTCTATAAATCATAATTTAGGGAAATATTTGAAATGTAATCTGTCATATCGGAAAGTGCTCCAAAATCTTGATTTAGGAAAATATGGCATATTTCCTACTACATTGCATTTTGAAAGTAAAGGAATGACAAGTGTGAAAAATAGCGACACGACTGGGAGTCGAACCCAGGTCTCCCACTTTCCGGGCAGGTATTCTAATCACTGAATTACCATGCCGCGTCTCTTCCACACTGTTAAGGGAATGCTTTGTGAGCAAGGCGGGCAGCCTCCAACTTAGTGGCACGAAATGCCGCCTGAGGTCCTCACTGAGGTAACCAACTCACAAAGCGGTCACACAAAGGATTTTTCACACTTGTTATTCCTTTGGGAACAGCTACGCGACTTCATCGTGTAAAGAAATTCACTTTTCCTTAAATCCTTTTGAAAGTAACTCCAGTAATTTTATCTAAGGTTTCAAGGCAATATTGATGAAGGAATTGCCTCGAAATAGGCTTCAATTTTCCCCTTGGATTTCTTATGGAAGAATATTTAACGTTCTTTAGCATCAATCCCTAGCTAACGTATAAAGCGGTCTACTTCCAATTCAAAACATAGTCACATTCTCACATAGAGATTGTATACATAGTTATAGCTTGTAAATAGGTAAAGTGCCGCTGGTGGCAAAATGTAACAAAGGGTCTCACAATCCGAAAACCACCTAAAACCGGGAGAGTCAAACCTTACGCGCGTTTCACATTCAAGGAGTGCATCTTCAGAGGCGAGAAAAGTGACTGTCACTTTTCACGCCTGAGGATACACTCCTTGAGTGTGAAACGCGCGTAAGGTTTGACTCTCCCGGTTTTTGGTGGTTTTCGGATTTTGTGACCCTTTGTTATAGCTCGTAGTTAATGGTTTGTTGTATTACTGGTTATAGCTATCTTCCTTTTCGGGAATGGTTCCAAGAATCTTGAATTTTGTAACAGTGCATTTCTAATGAGAGAACTTTGTACAGACCTTGCGTCGAACCGAGAATCAATTCAGGGGATCTTTAAAAACTACGTCTTGAAATTACGCTCAAGTAACCCGTTTTATTTCGCCGCGTTTCGATTCGAGATGGGTACATAGATCTTGATATTGATAGAATCCATCGGCTAAGTCTAGTCTACGTAAAATATCCGTTGAATTTTGTGTGATTTATATTTTTTGAGAATGAAATTGTTCTTTTTCTATCTATTGTTTTTAGGAAAATTATAGGGACTGTAATAAAGCGTTTCACTTCGACAAGTTGTATTCTGAAGTCGTAAATCGTACTTCAATAACCTTCACCAGTAAGGGTCGAATCCTAAGGAATAGTCGTGGCTAAGGGTATACCTGTGCAACACTAAATTTGGAACAGTCGCATTAAGATTTTCTTAATATGCGGGGCCATGCGGCATTATGCGATTCATACAGACATCTACGCAAGAGCAATTCATGCTGTCCTTATTTATCACCGGCTAAAGCCGCTAATGAGTGATTTACTATTTTAATGGGTTGTGTATGTGTGTTATGTTTCACCGTCGAGAGTGAGAGATTCACATTTGAAATGTTTTATATTTTTTAAGTTTCAAATTTTAGATAAGAATGTCCTTAAAGATGGAAGAAAATATGCACCTTTCGAAGACTTAACGTAATGTACTGTTCATAAGATCGTACTCCGAGAGAATTCTTTATAGTGATCATCCATAGATGAGGAGGGAAATAGTTTTATTAGGGTGCTTTGTGTTCTACAAAGGATTAGATTTTATTCTTCCACTCAGCGAAGCAGCATCCGCCTCTTCATAAAGCTCTTTATCGATGTCGGAGCGCAGTCTCTGCATAATAACATGCGCTGGGCGAGAATCCAGGATATTATTAGACGCAGTCCTTGATAAAGTTCCTTCACTCAACTTTTTTCACTTCCTTTGATCTTTAGGTTTGCATTTAGCTTGCAAATTTAATGAAATCACCGCTCCTATGATCGAACTGCATCGAGATTAAAATGGGTCGCACTCAGTTGGCAAGAAGAAGTATGAAGGCATTTAAGCTCGAATTTAATCACTTAACAGAAAAAGGTGACCTCGGAACTTATACATTCATACATCCCACTCAATAATTCCTCACTTTAGAATCCCATATAATATTGGGACAGATAATGTAAAGAAAGAGAGAGGAAAATACTATTATAATCATAGTTTCCTACTCGTTCAAAGTGCCTTTGAGGGTTCTTTATCAGTTTTTACTGTTAATAAACGGAGTAAAATAGCGGTAATGTAGACTCAGCAACTCTTAATCTATAGATACCTCGAGTTTTACCTCTGATGCTAATTTTCGTTATCGAACCTGAATTCCCGATTTAGAGCGATGGCCGGAAGTTGGAGGGATACTGGAAGTTGAACCCAAACACCCAGAAAAAAATCATTTAGGTTTTTTTTCTACCACGAAAATTGGAAAACTCTATGTTTCCTTCTTAGAAAACAAACGAATCATTACCAAATAATTTAGTGCCTTGAAATGTGGAGTTTATATTTATGTAACTACATTTTAGGAATAAGAATATTGCCATAAATTTCAGGAATGAAAAACGAGAGCAGAGTTTCAGAAGTTTCAATCGCTTTCATCACATCCTTCATTTCTCAAAACCCACCCTCCTTCAAACCATTCAAAGAACGAGAACTCCTGTATTTTATTTCAAACTTCCGTTTTTCCTTGGGAAAGTAATTTCCCTGTAAAATCAATCATTCCCCTAAACACCACTTTGTCGCACAGTTTTTGTGATTTCAAACTTTTCATTATCACCTTATTCCATAGAAAATTGATTTTCGCCACGAACAACAAGCAGTCAGCAGTGTAATTGGGAAATAAAGTATTTTCGCAAGTAAAGTAAAGTAAATAAAGAATATTCGCAAGATTGAAGATTAAAAATTTAATTATAATTAAGGTTAGAAAGAGAGATAAGGGAGAGCATTTTTGGTCAATGATACTAATTGCTCGTAACAATTAAAAAGGAATTAGTCAACCCAATACACAATGGATAGCACTTCTTAGAAGTAATCCTGATGTTTATATATAAAAGATGATTTAAAACACAATCGAGAACTCATTGAATAGAGAGAAAATGAGATTTCCAAGAATTTTCTGGCGCTGAAGTGGGGTCGGTTAAGACCAAAAGATTAGCCACAAGTTAGAGGAACAAGAAGTAACGTGGAAAACGACGGAAAAAAAGAATACACTAATAATAATAAGAAAGGAAACGGTGTCCGTAAAATCAGAAAAGCAAGCAAAATAGAATTAAAAAGAAATGAGAGAGCAAAAGGAAAAAAGTCTGGGGGGATTTTCATCCTGGAACTAATTCTGAAAAAAAANGTTTAGAATATTTAAATGGTAAGAATGTATCCATGAGGTCGCGCATTTCCCGTACAAACAAATTCCAAGTATCCTTGGTGTTTAGACTCATCGTTCGCGCTTCATACTCCGGAGAATTAGTTGTAAGTGAATCACAAAATCCTTTAAACACAGCTTTCGACTACAGATACATTTTGCGCTTAGGTTTTTTGTGCCTAACCAAGTTAATATCCAAATATATAACCACAGCTTTGTGATCTGATAATCCATCACAAATAGATGTATTTATTATTCGCTCTGGCGTGTTCGTAAAAATGAGATATAATATACTTATTTCCCTGGTAGGCTTTTTAACTATTTGTTGTAACGAATTTTTTTGCGTTATATTTAATAAACTTCTACTCGAGTCACTATCTCTAGCTCGTTT
This sequence comes from Ladona fulva, assembly GCA_000376725.2. NCBI lineage: Eukaryota > Metazoa > Arthropoda > Insecta > Odonata > Libellulidae > Ladona > Ladona fulva. The sequence continues at coordinate 194,744 of KZ308731.1, forward strand.
CTTAACTACATTATTAACCAGTCGATATCAGGGAGATTGAAATCCCCTCCAATTAAAGTCATGCTATTATTATTTTTACGCGAATAAAAGCTGAATGATTTAATATTTATATTTATGTTTGCCTTATGGAATGATTCCAGAAGCTTGGGTAATATTTTAGTAACAAATTATGAATGCTTTTAAGTTGGTGGAAACGAACTAAATGCCAAATTAATTTCAATATTTATAGAGTGCTCACTGGAGCCGAAAATGCATATTCAGCGTAGCAATTGAAGCAATATGACGATGGTGTTAAGTACCCTTATGCGTTCCACAACAGCTAAGAACATAGTACCTCCGTCACCTCCGTTACTGAATATGCAACGCATACTCATTGCATTACATCTCCCAAACGAAGTTGTTTCAAACTTCCATAACTAAGTTTCTGATTATGAAGTTCCGCCGTGAAACACATTTAATCTGCTAACTGAGTCATTGCCGTGCACAAGCACATTTCACAACTTCTCCTAATATTTCCACTCCTTGAAATACCTCAGTGCTAATTTCGTTGCCATTTAGTATTTCACTCATCATATTTTGCGTATTTCGTAGTAGATTTCTGTGGGAGTTCTCCTCTAAAATGCATTATTGCTTAATTTGATTTACGCATTTCTTCCGGCATCCAATTCCGTACATAGCGAGTTGAGATTATTCTGCGATTCTGTGCAGCCACCGAGGATTGAGCTGGAGTCCTTTCCTTAAATTGCCGTAAATGGCATTCCATCAGTACGCAGCGAATTATTTATTTTATAATTTCAGCTCATAGAATGGAAAATATTTTCCGATAAAATTCTCCTTGCTTCTTCTCAATCAGGTCGATGGACAGTTATTCTTCCTTTTTTTTCGTGAATGTATTCTTGCACTGTCTTCCCTTCGCCAAAGTATTTATTATCTGATTTTTCAGTATCAGAACGGCCTATATAACATGGGAAACGCATTATGTCAGCTACATCATCTGTGAACGTGCTTTCTCTAAATTTATTAAGTAGATTTATCCTTTGTTTAAGCCTTCTATTTTCTAACGATTCCCATCCCCCGTCCTGAAGCATTTGCGTAACACTCAGAGACTTGTCGTCACAATTCTTTACAAAACGTATCGCTTTTCGCTGTACTTTTTCTAATTCCCTGATACAACATTTTTCTATACACTACACACATATTCCAGGTGAGACCTGACCAACGCAACGTAACGACGCTCACGGACTTTTTCTTCGCTCCTACCGACAATTCTCTTCAAGAATCCGAGTTTCTTAAGCGCTCGACCACATATATTACGGATGTGGGTACCCTAGGTTAAGTTATTGGCGAGGGTTACTCCACCAAGGTAACCGTTTCTACTGTTGATAAAGTTTACCCTCGGAGCCTGTACGAATAATCGTTGGCATAATTTTTCCTTTGGAAGAAGTTGATTACTGAACATTTATCTATATTGAGTTCTAATTGCCAATCATCGCATCGCATCGCACCATTTCATAATTTTATCCAAATCACACGATAGGGTGAATCTATCCTCAGAGTTTCCTATTTTCCTATAAATTACCTTGTCGTCCGAAAATATCCTAACTTTACTATTATTGTTATTGTTAAGGTCGTTGATGCACTCTAAAAATAGTAACGGTCGTATTACACTTCCTTGTGGCACGCCCGAGGTCACTTTAACCGAGTTGGAACTTACACCATCTAGTAGTACTTGTTGTTCTCTGTCGGAGAGAAAGTCCTTAATCCAGTTTATTACTTCTCCATTGATACCCGCAATTTTTAATTTGTATAATAATTTATTATGTGGAACCTTATCAAATGCTTTCGGGAAATCTAAAAATATCGCGTCGACTTGCCTTTTATTTTCGGCTGATTTCAAGATATCGTGAACTAACAACGCTAGCTGAGACTTGCAGGATCGTGTCTTACGAAAACCGTGTTGGTTACTCACTATCAATTTAGACGTGTCGAGAAAGCCCATTAAAGAACTAACTATTATATGTTCCATTATTTTGCCGCTCACTGATGATGTAGGCCTATGATTCGATGGATCCTCCTTTAAGCCGCTTTTAAATATTGGAGTAACATTCACAATTTTCCAATCTTTCGGAACTTTTCCTTCCAAAGACTTTTCAAATATTACTTTCAGAAAGGGGGCTATGCTTTCCGCTACTTCCTTGAATACCCGAGCTGGTATATCTTCGGGACCAGGAGCTTTATTAGGTTTAATCCGCCGCAAGAGTTTAATGATGCCGTCTTCACTGAAGGTGATTTTCGACATGGCTTCAGACCGATCAACTTCCGGTAGGGTACCTAATGTGTTATTGGACGTAAATACGCTACGGAAAAAAAACATTTAAGACGTTTGCTTTGCCCTTGGTATCGTTTATTACATTCCCGCTATTATCTTTTAATGAACCTACCGTTTACTCTTTACCTTGGACCTCACGCACGTATGACCAAAAGGCTTTAAGGTCCTCATCTAAGTATTCGCATAAGATCTTCTTTTTGAATTGGCGGAGGACATCTCGCATGGTTCGCTTTGTTTCCGATTTTGCTTGTTTGTAATCGCTCCTTACTTGATCCGCGTTGATATCGTTTGGATGCCTCGCGTAGGCTTTTAATTTCGAATGTAAACGCCTCTGTTTCTTAAGAGCTTTTCTAGTCTCTTTATTATACCACCTTGGATCATTATTCTGTTTAGAATATTTAAATGGTAAGAATGTATCCATGAGGTCGCGCATTTCCCGTACAAACAAATTCCAAGTATCCTTGGTGTTTAGACTCATCGTTCGCGCTTCATACTCCGGAGAATTAGTTGTAAGTGAATCACAAAATCCTTTAAACACAGCTTTCGACTACAGATACATTTTGCGCTTAGGTTTTTTGTGCCTAACCAAGTTAATATCCAAATATATAACCACAGCTTTGTGATCTGATAATCCATCACAAATAGATGTATTTATTATTCGCTCTGGCGTGTTCGTAAAAATGAGATATAATATACTTATTTCCCTGGTAGGCTTTTTAACTATTTGTTGTAACGAATTTTTTTGCGTTATATTTAATAAACTTCTACTCGAGTCACTATCTCTAGCTCGTTTCTTAACTACATTATTAACCAGTCGATATCAGGGAGATTGAAATCCCCTCCAATTAAAGTCATGCTATTATTATTTTTACGCGAATAAAAGCTTATTTCTTCGTTAAGGCAACGCAGAACCTGACGCGAAGAGTTGAGTGGCCGGTAGAAGGCACATACATTGCGGCTTGTTGGACTGACTAATCGTGCACCAAACGCTCTCGATGTTCCCATTTAAAAACGTATGTGAGTTACTCGGAAGTGAACTTTTGACCGCTGTGAATACTCCGCCACCTGTTTTATCCTGACGATCTTTACGATATATCTTGAAATCTCTAGGGAATACTCCGAAGTCGCTAATTTCATCTGTTATCCAGCTTCCTGTACCTATGATTATATCTGAATTGATAGTTCGGACAAAATGCTCTAAATCGGATACTTTATGTTTGATGCTCATACAATTTATAACAGCAATCGACAAGTTATTTACGTGGGGTGAAGCCCGAATGACGCATTGTGAATCATATACTCTATTTATAGGACAATTAACGGTATTCGGTATTATTTCCGCATTGATTCGCATCTGAAGATTCGCTGAAGTTAGGAGCATTCCCACTATTTGAATTACCCTTTATCCTAAAAAATACCTGCAATGCTCATAACTCCTGTGAGCCACCCCGCTCGCTGCCTCGGCAGTATAGTGGACCCCAGAGCTGTTAAGTTAATACTGTTAAGTTTCGGATGTACGTTTGATAGTAGGTCTATTATAGAAACTATATTCTCGCGAATTACTTTCTCTAACTTAATCAGGAGATCAGTACAATTCGTGAAACGAAGCTGATCCTCCCAATTTTGGCGGAAAAGTCACGAATATCGATGAGGTCGATATTCGCAAGTCGTGGATAACGTCCCGCATGTGAAGAATTTCTTAAACCTCGACGTATATCCGTAAACCAATGCGTGACATCCCTTGAAGACTCAGCCTTTTCTAAATATGAACCAATCATAATATTAAATCTAACATATTATCGTAAAGCAGTTAGTTTGACGCGTTGTCAATCGCGCTTTCGAGCATGACTTTGATCTCATAAGCCACATAATTCGCTATTCTTGCATAATAATAATAATATTACGTCTTTACGTCGCTATTCTTGCATAATAATAATAATATTACGTCTTTTTTCTGGCGAGATAGTCTCTTCTTCCAACTAACCTAACTTGTAAGTTGATCATACGCTCCGGATTGGCTGCTAAAAACTCTTGATACTTCAAACGTCTGACTCCGAAATATCTAGCTGCTTAAACTAGGTGGTATATATCATAAACTTAACTCTGATGTAATCGCTAGAATAAGCATAACATTTAATCATAAATTTCTCTTTCGCAAGAAAAAGTTAAGGTGAATTTGCACGTAATTGCGTACACCTTAGAAAATTCCTCCGGAGAAAGAGAGGAGTTCGCCGGAGCCTGGGACTCCGGAATTAGGGAGACCCGGGTTTAAGTCTCGGTCCCGTCAGACTTTTTTCATGCTCGCATCTCCTTGGGAATTTTCCTAGCATTTTACGAGCAAAGTCACCTCTAACTCTTTCCCTTGTGTTAATTTTAAGGGGATTTATTCTTTTCACCACTTTGTTTGGCCAGTGCTTCTATGAGGTGAACAATGAGTCAGACCAACTTATGTTCCTTTATCTACATTATCTCCCGAACAGTTCGGCTATGTGTGATCGCCGGATAACACAGTGGTTAGAGAAAGCAACTGGAATTTGGGAGACCAAGGTTTAAGCCACGTTCCCGTCAAACTTTATTCATACCCTTTGGGAATGGCTCTTTCTTCAGCTACAGTTATAATTTTATTCTTTGGCCATAATATATACGCTTTTAACGGAAAGCCATTTATGATAACTTAATATATTCACTTCTATATGCGAGTTTACTTTTCTTCAAAGTAATATATCGACATCTTCAGTCAACTACAACTATCGCCATCGTATGCGCTGCTTCAAACTGTTTCGACCGCATTTTAGTTGTATCTCCATAAACACAGAAAAAGGCGCAGTTGGAGATGCAATTTTTCTGTTTATTAATTGAGAAACGAAGGCGCCATCCCCTTGAATCCAAATCATTCAAGCAATTCCATTCTTTGCCTCGTTTACATTACTCCACCGACCTTGTTCACATCTTTAGCACATCCAAGCATCTTTCATACATTATTGGTCGCTTCAGCCAATAAAATTGGTATATTTGGAAAAACGCTGTCTTAAAGAGAGTGATTCCATGGAACAAGGCTGGAAGTTGGTTCCTCTTTCGATGCTATCAATTTACCTAGAGAGAAAATGGTTGGGAAGCGGAGGAGAGTAGAGATGAAGTTAAAGAAGGAGTGAGGAGAGACGAGGTTAAAGAAGGGGTAAGGAGAGACGAAGTTAAAGAAAGGGTGAGGTAAAAGGGCGAGCGGCCGTGTTTATCGGCGTTTATTTGCTGTGGAAAGGACAAGTGTTTATTTCCGTGTGCCAATCGCAGCCTCTTGTGAAAATGGCTGTCTTCACCCCAGAGACTTCTCGCGGACTGTTAAATACGAGGGAAAATTACGAGCGGATGAGAGATAAGCTCTAGGGTCAGCTTAGCTAGATAACGAAGAGGGTGCAGGCTTGTGTGGCCTTAAAGGGGTCGAAATGGCGAATGGGAGAGTCCAAAACAAATCAACGAAAAGCACTAAAAATGGAGAGGGGAATGCGCAAGAACCGAGTAGCAAGATACGTTTGATTTACTTGTTGGTCTTCGTTCAACGAATGAGAGATATCTCTTTAACATCCCCCCACAGTGTTCATCTCAATCGACTATTAACTCTACAGCAGCGGTGCGCTAACTTTTTGCTTGGCGGACCGGATAGCTTATTACTTGGAGGTCGCCTGGCCACAGTTACGTGTGTGCATTTTAAGAAAATAATATTTTTCGGAATTTCTCTTCGAATTTATCATGCCTAATATATCTATAAAATATTGTCTACGATTGATTACTTTAGAATTATGTGAAGGATAGGAAGTTGTCATAGGCTACAAAATAGTTTATAGAACTCCTAATCATTTAAAAATCATTTTTATTTCTCGTCGCTATTGTCCTCGCGAGCCAAATAGAGGCCGTAGTTTATCCGTTACTGCTCTACAGGGTTAAACTAAGACTGCTTTTGCTAAATAAGTAGCATTGTCACATTAAAACATTTACAGAGCATGAACTCAGAAGATGAATATATTTTACTCTCTATTTTCATTATTTGTCTTCGAAAGATTCAAGTTCATTATCTGAAGAATTAACCTCCTGTATTAATTCAATAAAAAAGAAATTGGGACGCGACTGTTAATGCATCAGTAGTCTAAAGCGCTCAAAAGTCGCATTCCGGGCGTTTCGTGCCTGCCGGCTGACACCAAGTCCTGAAACAAGAGAAAGGAAACGGATTGATTTTTTAAACAGTGATTCTTCCGTCTCTTTTCCCCTATTTCCATTCTTCGTCACAGCGGGAAGACACGGAATATAGGCGAAACGGTTTTTGAAGCGTTTTAAATCAGTGATTTATTCAATATCCTCAGTAAGAGGTGAAAAAACCTGCAAAGCGTATTTTTTAACTTGCTTCCTGGGTGAGTGGCAGGTAGTGTCAACAGAAAGAGATTACCTTATATCTACTGTTATTTCACGGTTTGTCTAAGGGAATGAGATTTGACTTCGTGTCGATCTCTTGTTCATATTATGAATGAATGATTAATGTGATAGCTCAATCGTTGCAGTTGTCACCCGGCCAATGAAGATTCGGGTTCCGTTCTCGTTAGAATTTTGTACATGCCTGCTTCTTTTTGGGGTATTTCTATTTCCCGATGGGAATCTACGTGTAAAAATGACCTATGCTGTCGAAGCACTTTTAACAATGATACTAATACTACTAATATTTATTGTGGTTCTTCGGAATATGAGCAATATGATTTTTTTAGAATGTTTGTAATGGGTGACTAAATATCACAATCGAACTAACGAACTACGACTGTGAAAGCTGCTTTGTGCATCCTCGGGTTTCACTTTATAGAGAATATATTAGCTCGAGAGAAACAGATGTATATTTTAAGATTTACTCTTTTCATTTGTAAATCAGTTGCATTAAATAGTAAGTGATGGAGACATGGTAAAGCAAGATTTTAGAATTAAATTATTTTTATTGACAATGATTTAGTAATTAATTCGAAAAAGGGAAAAATAAATAATACCGTACGAATTTTGGAATATAATGGATAAATGTTTAATTTCTTCAGATTTTTATATATATTTTATATCATCATCATCATCATCAGCCATTTTCAATCCGACGTCGGATGTAGGCCTCTCCAAGCGCTTTCCAATTCTCTCTATTCTGAGCCTCTCGTTGCCATGTTACATTAAGGTTTAAATACTGCAATAAAATACCACCGAGAAGGAAACAATGCAAAAAGAATATCATTTGGGCATATTCTTGAAATTTAGCTTCACTTAAAGCATTTGATAATTAGATAAGAGACATATTTGAAATGTCTTTAAATTTGTAAGTAAGGTTACTGAACTTCTCCCAATTCCCTCAAATGCGAAGTTATCGAATTTGAGCTCATTATTCTCGCAAAATTTAATCTTTATAATTAGGCCGAAAAAGAAACGAAAGACTTAATTAAATTTGATGGGCGAATGGATCCTTGTTTTCGAGCAAAGAGCCTTTGCCTTGTGATTCACGTTGTTTGTATGTCATATTATCATCTATGATAAAAGGGAAGATTCCTATCGCCGACGAGGGCGAGCCTGTAAATCCCCGTTTAAACAGAATGAAAATCTCGCTCGGATTACTTTTATCCTTTCGCAATTGCGCCACTCCCCGGGGATTATTTTCTTCCCCATCTTCCTCTCCCACCGCATAATTCCCGCCCGACATCTTTCTCATTTTTTCACTTAATTAAATTTCAGGCGTCTTAACGGAAAATTAGCCAATGAGAAGATGACGCTTTCGTCCCTGTGGGCGTAGACGAATATTTTGCAATGTCTTTCGGATAATATTTGGCGGAGGCTTTTCCTCGGGGACCCTGCGCCAATCGTTAGCGGGATTTGGAGTGAGTAAGCCATTTCCTCTCGAGACTTAGGAAATTCCGCGTTTTAATATAAAAGCGTCTTATGGGAAGGGAAGAGTTCAGTTTTATAATTATCGGCGAAGATTATTGCTTTCCTGCGTCTTGGTGTGGCTATGTCAAAGGGATTCGTTACTTCTTCGCTGTCTCATTATTGATTACGTCTTCGTTTTAATCCAATGCTCTTCTGTTAGTGCAGCCTCTTAACGTAAATATTGTCGTCACTCCGCTTTATCGCAATATTCAAAACAGATATTCAGCGATGCATTCGACGTAATTTAATTAGGCTAATCGATTGGGTTTGTTTCGCACTCGGAGTCGATTTTCGTTCGATTAAAGATATAAATTAATTAATTAATATATTCAATAACTGGATTCTCTTTCGAGATTTATTAATTAAAGGTTTAAATATCTTCCTAACAAAGGAATACTCTTGGGTACTGCTTAAGAGTCTCATCTTCTTTCAATTGTTATAAATTGCTAACAAATTCACCCATTTTTTAAAAGCCTTTCCCATAATTTATGCGAAGACGGAAAGGATCAAATATATCTGCTATTTCCTTTTAATCTCTAACCGCCGAGAGAAAAAGTGCAAATGGAGTACTCAGAAACCATATAGAATCACTCTGATCGGAGTTTTATATCGAATCTTTAAAATTTCCCCCACTGGAGTAAAACCCTTAAGGCATAAATGACATAACTAACGGGATATATAGACACCTAAGGTCTTATGAAGTTCTTAAAACGATTAAAGAATCAACATTGAACAGCGAAATACAGTTTGCGAACTTGAAATTACAAAGAGAACAACACCGTTTTGGTAAAAAATGTCGTACAATTTCCGTTAATTTCATTATTCTTAAAATAAAAGTGTGTATGTAATAGGTTGGTAATCTAAAATTTTACAGAGGAATACTTACAAATCATGTATAAGAAAAAAATTAAAACGAATAAAGATGGGCGATAAAGACGACCTTCAAAGCCATATTCAATTCAGAATCGCACCCACAGTCAAAGTAACGTATTACTTCGATTAAATTTAACAGTCCATAATACTGGTTCAAAGCAACGGAGAAGAATGTTCTACATAAATGCACATTTTGGAAAAAGGTGCAAGCTTCTATGTGTTTGCTCTATAGTAATTTGATCGAAAGGAAAGGGTGGATGTATATGAGAAGAAGGGTTTTTGTTTGAGTTCTCTGCTGAATAAGTCGACGAAGTTACTCGAGAAAGAGTTTTGGCGTAACTAAAACCCAAGGACAGCAGATGCCACAAAACCTTCAAATACTTTTTATTGGCATTTCTCTGTTAACGCTCCACTAACTTCCATCCGAATTATATCGTTTAGCAAGTGATTGTTTTGATTTCATCCTGTGAGTTGGCCCAAGTTGTCAGTCAGCTGTATATTTGCCAAATTGGCGCGATAGCTGTCTTTCCCCAGGTGTGGCTGCGGTCGGGAAGCGGCAGATGTTTAGGAGAGCCGAATGTTTTCTCCGCTTGCCACCAGAGGGCAGTGCCGCTCGTTTGCCGAATGTCGCTTCCCCTGGCTGGCGCTGCAATCGTTGAATAAGCAATGCCTTGTGTCTCCTGCGATATATTCCTCTCTCTCTCTCTTGACAACGTCTCAGTGGCTCCCTCATTTTTTGCCCTTTTCAAGATTGAGCAGATTGCTCAAAACACAGCCTCTGTTCGACTTCATTGCTATCTCACCTCACTCGACACAGTTCCAAATTATTCGCAAAATCCGTCAACATTTGAACCTTTCAAAAGATTATGCTTCCTATATTAGATACTTGATTATTAGGAAGCTGAGAATGGTCAGTTGGAAAGTGAATGAACGCTGAAAATTTCAAGGAAACTTCATCTTTCTTTGACTATACTGTAAAAAACAACCTTGAAATTCCGATTATTCCGATATCCAAGTTCCAATTAGTGATAATGTCTCATCTTAACAATTGCTATTAAACACCAAGAGGCTCAAAGGTAGAAGAATTCTGTAGAGGAATGACTTTTGGCGATTTCTTTCCTGGGCGGAGGATTCGACCACAATTGGCTGAAATCAAAATTAGTAATTTTTATGCGAAAACGTATTCACAGGAAAACGGGTAATGCGAAAATGTATTTTATTCGTGCGGCTCGCACGAATTCTGTGTTTCAGATATAATTTACTTGGATTCTTCAGAAGTTGACCGAGCTTCATGAGTACCGGGCATCAGGTGGGCCGTTTGTTTTGAACCCAAAAGCCGTTCCAAAGTTAACGAGCAGCAAACTTTTCTTCGGCACTTCGCGGGCCTCAGCTTTATATTCATAGCTTCCCATGTATTTTTATGGAGTATATTTATAGTATCCTGGAATCGAACCCAGGATTATTTTTCAAATTGAGGCGCTTGCATGAATAAATTTAATACACTCCCTATCGACATACATAGTCATTTTCATCATCTATCTTTTGGGAAAAATCTTCGAAAAAATATGTTTGGAAATACTGGAATCTGAATTGCTGAAATGTCTTCATTTATTATGGAAGAACTGCCCTGAGATCGAATCCAGTATTATTCGGAGATATATCTTGGCCTATTATATTACTAAACTACGTCTTGTATTTCGGGTGAGAAGTCTCTACCCGTTTGTGAAATGATTCAAAGAATTAATAAAAGTCAATGCAATGGATCGCGTAGGGAAAAATGAACTTTGATAGAACTAATCTTCTCCTTGGTAAAAATTGTGAATTGGTAAGTCTAGGATTACTAAGGAGAGAAAAAAAGTGCCTTCGGAAACAAAAGTTTTAGAGATGTACTGTTATTGAAGAGATCTAGTAAATACAGCAAATCCTTTAAATTTTGATTTAGATGTTCTATTTCGTTGACCGATAGAATATTGTAAACGTTATAAACATTACTTTAAAATTGACGTCTCACTTTTTTCGATAACAGTGGCATGCGACGATACGCTATCTGCAGAGCATTACATTGTGTTTAATAATAAGATAACTGTGTCTCTCTGAAAATCATTTATCTTCTCTTCTAAAGAAAGCGTAATATCTATTGAGGACAACACTTGCAAAGCGCAAACACTGAGAACCCTAAGCCCCTCTGGCTGGAATTTCCTACCGGTTAGTTTGTTTGCGAACTACGGCTTTTTGGAGCTTTTCTCAAACTCTAATATCTTACCACAGCCGTGTTCCTTATACATTTACATTTAAACCCTGCAAGCCGCCAGTGGCGCGAGGCAGGGGGTGCACAAACACCGATAATCCTATCACATCATAACTGCTGTTAGCTTTTCTGATACTTCAGGGAAAAATGACCAGAAGTAACTATCCATCCTGGCAATCACTTCCCCGAATCGTTTCTTATTTTTCTCTCGGATCTCGCGCACGTTGTTAACGGGAATAACAAAATCAGCTATCTCGTCGATGAGATCTGTAGTGATAAACTTTTCGAAAAGCTTACGTCGAAATTCAAATCTTCTAAGTCTAAGCGAAGCCGACCTGAGGGAGTCTATCGTAGCCTAAAAACTACTGTCGAATCTAAAATTTCCTTTGACACACCACTCTACGTTGACCACTCTACGTTGAGCCATCTCCTGATCGGAGAATAATCCTATTTCGTGAGTATCCCAAACTACACAGCAATACTCAAGGAGTGGTCGAATTAAGGAAAAATGCGCTATTTCTTTTACCCTTGATCAACACCCCGTCATAGTCCTACTGGCTAACCTTTGCATCCCATTTGCCTTTCCTATTACGCTTTGGATATGCTCTTTGAAGTAAAAACTACTACTGAGCCTAACTCCTAAGTATTTAAGATGTCTCGCGAACTCCAGAGGATGTCGTGAAATATTATATGGTATAAAATTATAGATAAATAATTATAGATTCCATTGTTCCTTCATCAGCGCTTCAATTCGAATATTGGTCAAATAATAATCATCTTTCTTCTTTTTAATCCTTCTAGTTATCTCTCTTAATGTAATATACAAATTTGTTCGCCACACATCCACCTGGCCTGACATTCTACCCCAATCCCCATTCACGCAATCTCACTTTTCCTGCTCTAAGCACTCTTTCCGTGCTATTAACTCGAAAGACACGTCTATTGCGCCTTCTGTGGGACTCCTAACGGCAGCTTCTTTGGCTTAATCCTACCCTTATTATGACTTAGAAGTCGCTGCTTGTAATACCTACGTGATAGTATCATCTAGTCCGGACTGGGTAGCAATTGAAAATGTTGCCAAGGAAGTGAATGTATGCTTTAATTGGTAGGAAATCAGTCATAGTAATATCCCATAGACAGTCTGAATAATATCTAACAATAAATATTAATAATTAAATAATATAATTAAGTGATTATAT
>KZ308731.1:207356-289072 GCA_000376725.2 Ladona fulva
TCATTTCTTTTGTATCTTATATATTATTATATATTAATTATTACTTAGTTGGAAATATATGCCTCTTTAGGAAGGAATTGCATCAAGGTGGAGCGACAGAATCAGCATTTCAATTGCGTTGATCTACTATAGTTCTTACTGGTCGATCAAATATGCTACGAACTTTCTGAAGGATGATTGCGAATGCAAGCGCAACAGAAAAGGGTTGCAGGTTGTTCCTCAAGCTTATGATAATAAAAAAAGACAGATTTGATGCGTATTGTGGGGCACTTTCTGTTATCTGATTGCGATCACTAGCACATTAAAAAATCGCAAATCAAACCAATGGCGTGCTCGATGGCAATTATTTTGCCGCCAAAGATGGATGAGTTCTGCAAAAGTGATTGGCGATATCTTCTTCTCAGGTATTGTTCTGGAGATCCGAAATCGCTGAATTTGTTAATTCTTCCTCGCCATTGTATCATTTTGTGCTTTTTGATGAAATAGAACGGTTGAAATTTGATCGAAGGTATAGCATCCAAACTTGTCTTGCAAGACTTGGTTGAATGCCGTATTTTCCGTTAAATACGTTTACCATTAAGCAATTAGAATGTAAGGAAAGCGTGCATTAATGCATACGAATTTCAAACTATTATTAATTAGTATAATTTAACATAAGTAATGATTATTATACCTTTAAAACAGTCGTCCGTATGATTTTAATATTTAACTTTGGGATGTTTAAGTAAAGACTGCTCATAATTTCATCTGATTATTCATACCGTTGAGAGATCGGAAGCTGATGTTGCTTCAAGATTTTATCTTTTCTAAACAAATTGAAGATTTAAGTACCATAAAAATAGCACACAAATAAATATCTTCATACGTACAATTTCGAATGTGTGTAAAATTTAGGACTTCTTCTCAACGAGAAACGGAAGAGAAAATCATGGAAGAGAATAAGAAAATTTTTTCATATGAAAACATTTTTTTAATATGAAAATCATGGATATGACGGTCTCTATCTCTTCTGAGCCTCTGTTTCTCTTTGGTTTTTATTCGTTATTATTTCTTGCTCCTTCGTCTTCAACCGAACGACATAGATTCAGATTTTACAGCACGGAAACTGAAACTATATTACACACCAAAGCTTCGGTTCTTTCACAAAATTGAATAAGAAATATTTTTCCTATAAATTTGGGAAAAGTACCAAAAGAATTCTTATTTAGAACATTGCTATTTATTCCAAATCGTGAGAAATTTAATAAAATAAACGAAAACTATTATAATTCCGTATTCAAAACCTACCCTTCTCCCTGACAACTGGTGAATTTTTATGAAAAGAAAAATAAAATTTAGAATCAACCGCTTGGGTCGTGACTTCGTGGTAGGGCTCGTGCGGTTGGTAGAAGTTTTGAATTTTTCTTGCTCCTTTAAATGAAATTATTAAAGTTAACCTTTTCGTGTTAAAGGAATTCATTAACATTGCATTTTATGAGAAGGAACGAAACAACAGACGTTTGTGTTAACTGATACTTCCGTGTTAACCAATTTCCGATATTTTTAGTATAAAAGTGAAATTAATATTCTTTATGAAAAATAGGGGAGTTTATAAGCTATAAATTGTAGAGCTGTTACAAAGTTCTTTGACAATTGAGGTAATTTCGTACTCATGAGCTCTCACCGGGAATCAAAACCGGGGCAGATTTCTTTGAAGGCAAACATTTGGGAATCCGGAAGCCCAAAGTAGTAAAGTAGTTGTAAATAGAAGTAACTCAAAGTATTTTATTTTCCACTCTTTCTCTTAAATAATTCGTTTTCGCTCTGAAATAGATTCACATAGTCTGTCTCTGGCATTTCCAACAGCAGTGACATTGATTTCTCTTCTCTGCTCCATTGCGCTAACTTCTTTATCTCTCATATTCCCTTCATCTCCACTCTGTGCCCTTCTGTGTTCTTCTTTTCCTTCCTTTTGCCCTTTCTCGTGATCCACTCATCCGTTCGCTGAGAAACTTAATTTTAACTTTTAATGTCTGTCACTACACTACTGTATTATATATATACTGTAAACTCCAAGCAATGGAGGATGAAGCACGAATACGTTTGTTAGAGAAGATATTAAAAACATATTTGGAAGCAATATTTAGCTACCATCCAAGTACGTCGCAGTTTTATAATTTTCTCTTTTAAATTAAGTCAGTCGTCCCGTTATTGTGGCGATGGCAGTGATTATCGTGAAATTTCAGTGATTTATTTCGAAAGGAAAAACAATTTCCTGTTATTCCTTTGGGATTTCCGTAGGTTTTCAATCTACTAAGACACCTTCCTTTCCTTTAATCCTTGTGATTTATTTCGATTTGCGATCACTCGTATGAGTGAGGTTAGGAGAACGTGATTTGCGCTAAATTTTTAATTTCGTATAAAATAGTAAAAGTGAAAAAAGTCTTCACAAATTAAAACGTGTTTGGGAACTGATAGACGAGGTCGTTTCCTCCCAATCAATAAGTACGTGAGAATTCCATCAAAGCATAGATGATGAAGCCGATTCAGATAGTATCGTTGTATCTTACTATGGATACTTAGTATTTTTTTCCAAAATATAAATAATAAATGGGTGTGACATATGTATTGGCAATGTAGTGTAGCTGCAAATATTCGAATTAGACGTTAAGATCTGTTAATGGAAGAAATGACAGTTCATCTGCACTCACCCACATAACACATTATCTCATTATCATTAACGATAAATGTGTTTTCCGACAATTAACGCAAATGTGTTAGGTGTTTCATCAACCAATGAGCCTCGACTCTTATTCACAGCAAATATAAGGAATGATTCGAACGAGGTTTGATGTATTTGCTATTGAATAACAAATACAAATATTTGTATTTGTTATTCAATAGCAAATACATCAAACCTCGTTCGAATCATTCCTTATATTTGCTGTGAATAAGAGTCGAGGCTCATTGGTTGGGCCACGCAAGTGTGTCTATGATATATACTGTGGGACATACTCGTGTAAGTTTACCCGCAGGAGGAAATAGTTTAATGTAAAATGAAAAAGGGGAAATAAGAGTCGAAATACTTGAGTATTCAGCTGAGGATTTTGAGCTCAGCTCCATAATTTGATTTCCCGACCTAAATTGTGCCGCGTGTTGCGTTGTGTTGTGTTTGTGTTGCTTGCTTCCGTATTTTTAAACGCGGGCGTTAACTCGACCGAACCAACTTTTTCTTAAAAAAGTTATCCACCGCACTGTTCGTAGTGCTTTTGGATTCGCCAATGTAATTAGTGCAGCCGAACTCCGAGACTCTAACTTGCGGCGTTTTCTACTGCATTCTAGTTTATATTATCACGGAAACAGTCTAAAAAAATAGTCGACATTTATTAGATTGCATGCATTGATTACGTATGCACGACTTTGAATGCTCATTGAGAAAGTACCGCCGACAATGGAAGCAGTTAATAAAAAATCTGACGTGAAATGTGCGTGAAAAAGAATGAGAAATGAAACAAGAGTTGGTTGGAATGCGCATAAATGATGAGAAAGGGAAAGAAAGAGAAAGTGGTGTGGAAGAGATATGAATGATTGAGAGCAGAGAGGAAGGATAAAGCGCGTTAAGTGGGAGGGGAGTAATGGATTGAAGAAAGATGGCGCAGGGGCGTAATGAGAGGGGATAAATATTTAGGGGAGGAAAAGGATTCGAGTGGAAATCGGAGGAAATGGTGGAGTAAAAAGTGCATCACATAAGCCGTAGAAAATAGAGAGTTGGAATGAAATTTCGACATTTTCTCGCCTAAATTATGTCATAAGTCTGTTCCGACATCAAACGTTATGGTACCACTATCTTTTGCTAGGTTTCCTCTCATTTCTTTTGTTTTTATTGAGAATCTCCTCCAGGGAGAACTCTTCATTCCCTTCATATTTCTCAGGGATTCCGTTTTTATTTTTGCCCTTTTGAGTGCCACATTTCCTTATCTTACATTTCCTATTCCGCGGCACTCTCTTTGTCATTCGTATCTTCCGCTGACATTCACTTCTCTAAGATATTTCATATGTCCTCCTTATATCAAACAATTGGCTTTGCCTCGTAGCTTGGTTTTCAAACCGTATGTTAGGGTTGGGCCTTGAAAGAAAATACTTTTCCGAATTTTACTTTTTTCTTCCACTCTTTTATCAATAAAGAGTTATCAAATATATCTCGCTGTATCTTCCGTAAGTTAGTGATTGATCGTATGATATAGAAGTATTCCAGTAGTATTTCTTTATCTCTATCCTATAAATATGATATAGATTATTGAGTGATGCTCTCCGAGAATTTTAGTGGAAGTTATGAAGACTGCTCTAAAGTATTCTCTTACCTTTCCTTATCGATTCTTTCGAGCTAAATGCGATAAATCGCTTTTATTACTCGTATCTAGGTCAGAAAACTCACGCGTGCCATTCTATTCCTTAAGTAGGACATTCGGGGTATAGTATAAACTATTGTGTTACTTATGTACTAAATACTACCGTCCCAATTTCTCTAAAAATTATCTCTTTTATGAATGTGCGGACTTTCTATGCGGTTATATGCGCTTTCTGCAAAGTCTAGTCTAGATAGTCTGCTTTACTTTTAATACAGAACTCAATGGTCGTTCATTTTTTCTTCAGTATACGAGTGATGTAGCAGGTAGAGGAAATATATTCCACCTCAGGTATTGTACCTCTATCGGCACACCATCTCGCGCATCATTCCATCCCACGCACACAATTCATTCCCTTCCGTACTTCTCTTTCTCTCTCCCACCTTCCAATTAACGAGGCGCAGCGTTAATTCAAGAACACTTACACATCCGCATCTTCTTTCCCAGTTGCCGACTCTCGATTTATCTTCATATACTTCCCCCTCTCCCGCCCTCCTCATCTCCCAAATCTCTCCTCTCATCCTCAATCTCCTCTAATTCCATTTCCACCGCCACCCGTTGCCCCGCAACACATCCCCTGACGTTGGCACTTCGTCATCCACGCACCCGATTCTTCCTCCAAAGACCTTTATCCCGTTCACATTCTGTTGCAAGAGTCTAGCCGCCGCCGTGAAGCACACAATGCTCATTGGCGCGTAATTTATTGGCCGTGTCCCATTGTCTCGTCACCCTCCGCTCTTTTGCGCGCCGTTCATCGCGTTATTCTTTTGCGGATTTCTAAGCCTCGCTGATGAATAAAGATCGCTGTTGTGCGAAGCCCTTGAAGAATTACGCGCAATGTTTGCAAGCTTATCCGATGCATGTCGCTAGGGAATTAACTGCGCAATAATTAGGTTAAGAAATTAAGAGAGCGTCGTAAATTTCCTCGTTATTAACTCATCGCCGAGAATCATAATTTAGTAATGACGATGGTATTTGTGGAATTGGGTTGAATCTGTGAATGTATCTGAGATCAATTACATTCATTATACGAATGCGAAGTACATCACTATCCATTTAATATTATATGCTTATATATCTAAACTTGAAATATTTTAGATTCCCATTCTCCCTTTGGGTCGCAGTGGAAATATGAAATGTATGGATTGCTGCGGATTCAATAAGTATTTGGGAATCAATGGGAAATGTGAGGTTAGTCTGTGGGAACAAGAGAAAGCTAACGAAAAGGAGAGGTTTGGAACTATAGAGTGTCTTTCTTTCCCAATTAAACAATATGAGGATCTAGACTAGGGTGTCTAATGTCCGACAACAGGAAATCGATCTGCTCACAAAGTCGCATGGACAGGAAAATTCTCGCTCTAGTCTTTGTCGTGATTAAATAAGTTGCGCTGGTTGGTCTCCCCTCAAAGCAACGTCCAATCAACCAAACGTTGTAAGTAATATGCCAGTTGTGAATACCATTTATTATATATATTTTGTAGGACAATTCTTTTTTAATTGGGGAAATCAGCCACATCTAGGCTCATATCGCATTTATCATAGTAAAGCACTCTCCGGTGCCTCAATCGATCCATCTGAGAATTGTTCAATTAGGTTAATTTAAACCGAAGTTTTCGGACGTCGCGGTGTGGAAAATTTACTGAATTATTTACAAATAACACGCACTTAATACCAATATCGTTGGATTTGGTAACAGTTAACACATAAAAATACATTTAGAGATTTGGATTCGAACCAAGGACTCAAGCATTAAAGATCCCAGAACATTCTTAATCCAAGAAGGTATTGATTACAGAGGCAGATGATGATGATAAAATCCCAGAAAACGGCGATTCCTAGACAGCCTAGTCTTGGCAAATAGCAAGAAAACTCCGTCCTATCCCTAATTTTAACTGAGTTATCATGTTGATTTGTGTATTATAAGCTAACCAGACAAAGTGGCAGTAAAAAGATAAGGCATTCGACGCGTATACATGGGTAATTATTCCTTTTTCACGAAATATTTCCTATTTAACAGATAAAACAATTTTCAGTTGATAAAATTTGAGTTTTTTAAAAGTTAATTTTGTTAAAATCGAAGTTGGAAATACTTAAATATTTCCTGCGGAATTTAAAAGAAATTCTTGCTTTTTATCATATTGTGTTTTTTGAACGTAAAAGGATTCCAATATCAAACAATACTCCAATCAGAAAGCAATTTACAGTCTGCTCAATTTGGTTCAAATTTCAATTACATGTGTTTTTTAGAAATGAAAATTTGTTTGAAATGGCACGATAAAATATATACGACAATCGTACAACTTTCAGCTATGTAGGCTTAGTGATTCTTTAATATTCATTGTTTATGTTTGTTTATTTTGCTGTTATCCTATATAAAGTTAAAATCATTGCATTGCACTTAGGTACTATTTTATTCGAGTCGTTTAAAAATTATGTTTTACATTTGAATAAAAGAAAAACAATTAAATAAATCCCTATATTACTGTCTATACGTTCCAATTCCCTTTAAATAACCGTAAAGTACTTCATATTAGCTTTGGAATTAATGAGTTATCTTTCCTGTGAGATTCGATTACTGCTACAAAAAGAGAAAAAGGCTCAGCAGTAAGTAATGGATCCGTTGTTCACAATATATCCGATCGGATGAGTGACATTATTTCCTCCAGTTTCCATTTAACGATCAACATGTCCGCAAATAGGTTGAACATGCGATTCAGTTTTATCGAAGAGGCGTTTGTTTTTATCCTTGGAGGGAAATGAATCCGACCTCGTCAGCGCTGTGGGAGACGAATGAATTCTCAAAGCGCCGCCAAGTCTAGTTTAGGAATTTATTCCTTCCGCACTCCAATTCCCACCCTTTTCCCTTCTCCCCTTTAATCAACACTCTGCGCAGTGTTGCCAAAGGAAATTTTCGCCGAATCCAAACTCCGAAAAGTGACTGAGAAACCAACAGCGGAAGGAAAAGTGGACCCATAATAAAATCAGTCGAATTTAAATCTCTAACACATTAAAGAGTAATAATAATGTGCTAGTTCAGTATTAAATTATACTAGAATTTACAGGAAACCAAACTTTTTTAAGTTTAAAGGAGAGAATATGATGGATTTTAAAACGCGGAATAGTTGATGATTTTGCATTCTGCTTACTGAAGAATTACCAATAGCTATTACAGATTGGCGATAATATTTCTGTGGACCACCTAATTCATTACACCCATAAACATGAGAATAAATTTAAGAACAATCTTTTCTTTCTAACCCTCTTAGGCTGAGTGCGATGTTATTACACGATGCAAATCGTTCTCATTCATCTTCTTATAAGTATCCATTATACAGTATTGAGGTTTTGAAATTATAATTGTATCCTTAATTATAATTGAAACCTTAGTTAATTTAAAATGAATCATTGGTTGCACAATATTAACGAATGCTCACAAGAATGAAATTTATATTTAGACCGTAATTCATTCCTTAAAAATTAATTTTACGTAATTGAGAGGTGAATGATAACAACTATATTTGTTGCTCTTTGGACGAAGCATTGTTATGAGAATCTTTGATGGATATGTTACTTTTCACGTAGAAAGATTTTTTTCAGCAAAAAAGAGAAAAAGTTTTCAGCAAAAAAAGAGAAAGATTTACTATGAACTAGAAAAGGATTGAAACATTTTTGATTAAAAATATGATTACTACTTATTAAGATGGATGTACTCTGCTTATGTAAAAAATAAAAATAGGTTTCCACCTATTAGTGAATACTAAAAAAAAGTGAAGAATATTAGCTACTTGAAATCCTAAAATACAGATAATTATACATTTAATTTCCTTAGCATGTGTGAGAAAGCACAAAGAAAACTGGAATGAGGTAAGCAATTCTCGGAAATCCATTTAAAATTTGAAAGCAGCTGAATCACTGTGAATGTGGCAACACCGTTTTTGCCCTCTCTTATCTTCGTCCGCTGCCATTTGTCTTCTCTCTTCCATACCCTCGCCCCATTTCAATTCTTTTTCAATTCATTTCTCTCTCCCAGTATGCTTCTAATCCACATTTATCCCTTTCTTCACCTTTTGAAACGAATCCGTTTTCTTTTCAAACGTATTCCGTTACATTCCAAATTTATTTCTTCTACTCTCTGCTGTCATCGATGGCTTAAAATATCCGGGATATTCGATTTTCCTCCTCCTCCATTGCCGAATTTCAAATAGTGCTGAATTTTTCTTATCACTTCTTTTCTGCTACGAAACTTTTGTTTTTACATCCTATTAATGTTGTACATCCGATATAATGTTGTTTCCCTTTTATATTGCTGTGGTTTTCTTTTCTCGTTAGTCATAGAGCAAAATCCTCTTTCTGTCGCATTTTTCTCTGATCCCGCCGTTCTTTTCCACTATTTATCGCATTTTAACCCCTTCTCCCTTCTTTCCATTCTTTTCCCTTATTTTCATGGCACACTTCCAAAATTCTCCTCCGATCGCCCTCTCCATTCCATCTTCTCTCCATCAATCTCCACCTCCCTCATCTCCCTATTGCCTTCCGTTTTTTCCTTCCATTTGCTTTACATATCTCTCCTTTATGTTTTTATCTCTGATCTCTCCAGCATGCCCGTATTCGTTGTTGTTTGCTGGTGTGCCCACTAAATTTCGTTCACATACTTCCAAAACCTCCGCGAATATAACTTATTTATCCATAGAAGAATATAGCTTGCGCTTCTCTTATGAAAATGTTTAAGAAATGCATTTTTTGAAACTTTAACTAATTTCTCTCTCCCCCTTTGAAACTCTCGTTGCGCTTAAATATGTCATCTTGTAGTTGTCCAAAATTAGACAAGTAGGAGATGCATAATCCAAAAATTCAGGAGAGAAATACAGGAGTACAGACCAGCTTAAATCGCTGACTCAGAACTCGAAAAGATAAATAAAGAGGTATCAGAACTTTGTAAAGATAAATAAAGAGGTATCATGAAACATAAAATACATCTTTTAAAGATATCTTCATCTGCTGCATATTTTAATTTTCTCATATGCAATCAATTATCAGTAATTCAATGAGTTCCAGTTTGAGACGGTGTTACAAAAATGCCTATAAACGGGGAAGAACCTTCAAAATTTTATTTTCTATTTACGGATTTATTATTAAAATTAAAGTTTTTCATCGCAAGAAAGCTCGTCTTCAATTCTCTAGAGAGTCAAGAAAATCTAGAGAATCACCACCAGACCGGATAATGACTCGGATGCGTCGAAACTGGTCGTAAGTAAAATCTGTGTGAAAACTACAAAGTTTTTCATTTCTTATGCATTGTCAAAGAGAGCGTTAGATAGTTTAGCGGCTTGGTTTGATTTCAAGCTCTTTGCTCATGATTCTCACGGATAGTATCAAATACGGAAATTGTATGTGAATGACTTTAGTTTGAAAGGAAATGGTTTTGCTCCTTTACAAAGCACAGATTTTAATTTGGTCATTTTAATTCTCTACATTTACTACAGGTGTATTGTGAATATTCTCCATTTCCTATGCAAAATAATTCTAGTACGCAAGATTTAAAACTCTGTAAAGTATTACATCCTGTTCTCGAAATTCGAATGAGACTGAAATATGATGAGCGAAGATTATTCTGAAAAAAGCGATCAAGCGTGAAATTAAGGATACATTAAAATACCTGTCGACAAAGATAGTTAAGTTACCGAAAGAAATGAATCAAGAAGATTAGATTAGAGTAAAATAGCCCAAAGAAGTGAGCTAAGCTGTCCATTCAATTTTACTTTCTACAATACCCATGGAAATCCGTTTCATGGTTAGATGTCAGTGGAGACTAATTAGTCTCAATCTCGCCCATGAATAAAGACGTGTTACTATTATTTCATCTATCGTGGGAGGGATTCAGGAAGCTAGAAACAGTTCAAATAAAAATCATTGAACTGGAATTTTGAAAAGGTGTTTTTAAGACCACGTTCGTATTTTCATCACATCAAATCAAAATCATATTCTAGCAGAACCATTTTTATCATGCCTATTCCCATCATTTACTCCTTGCGGTTTCTGTCGTCAAGTAGATAACCTTCTCAACTTCTTTCAGGAGTCCTATTGATGACAAAGGCAAATGCACCACGCCTTCCAGAATATCACACCGTGGATTCATGAGGACCTTTAAAAGGTAAGCTTTCTTCGTATATAAAGTACAGTAGTCCGCGAAACTTTTGTATTTGTAATGTGATGGAGTCATCGTTCGCACTCTATGAATGATTCATTGGGTAATATGTTTGACGTGTCGTATTTCTTTACGTCTGATTGGCTCGTAGGATACAGCGCCTTTTGCGCTGTCTGTTTATAAGTTTGAGGCAAACAGCGAGTCTTTAGAATCGAGTTTCTCAAACAAAGAGTATTTTCTTCTTTTCATTTTTTTGTCTTTGTTTTGGGCGGCGCGGATTCCTAAACCTAATCGGGTAAAGCAAGCTGCTCTTTAATCTTTTAGTTACGCATATACGTAAAATTTTGCTATATCTGACATTAAGAGTGTAAGTATTAATGCTTAAATATTTGCTGAATGAAGAGCAACGCAAGAAAGAAATTTTCCGAATACTACGTCATATTGTTCAAGAGATAGATACATTAATTTTGTTTCGCGTGTGATGTAAGTGCCATGCAAGGTCTATGATAGGCTTATTAATGATAGCCTGCGCATGTATGAACATAATCAGCATTTATCTCTAGCAAAGCCTGAAGAAAGGAAGTTCATGGATATCAATTTCTATGATTACATTTTCTATTTGATCAACCCATCATATTTACAAGTTTTTCAGCTATTTCCAGTAAAATTACATTTTTCTTACCTTTTCAACACAAAGATCACATATTTTTATGTTCATATAAAGAAATAATGAAAGATAGGTATCATTGGAGACAAATGGAAAGGGTAGGATATTTTTCTAATGTTTTGCTCTTCTCATTTAGGAATTATTTACTATGTTTACTTAAGTGAATTCACTCTCATCGGTAATCAATGCTCAATTACAAAGTCCAAAAAGGCTTAAGTGACAGTATTTCAGCAAAATATTTAATGCGTTATGTTGAAGTAGTGTTAGAGATCCGTAAAGTGTTTGCGGGATTAACAACATAGCATCAGTACAGTTCTTGAAAGATTAGTAAAAACTACTGTTATATCATTAAATGGAATCGTTGGAGGATAATAGCTGCGGTGTTGTTGCTTCGAAGCCACCCTTTCCTCAGCTTTAATAATCACATATTAAAAGATGAAAAGGGACGGGTGAACACCGCTTATTTTTGTGGTCCGCGGTTTCGCGGTCTTTCCGCCTTATTAAATATGATTTCGCATCATAAGTCGCTAATTTGTAGTTAACGTAATGTTTCTTGTAAATACTCTTGCCAAAAGTTTTATAACGAGACCAAGTTTGCATTTTTACGCCCGTCCATTACAGAAAAAAGTTATCTTACGAAAGTAATACATTTTTATCGTGTCATGGAAATACTATAAAAGTTTTATTTAAGTCAAGAATGAGTATTGTTATATTTTATAAACATTTTGTTTGGATCAAATTTCCAGTTTCTGAGAAGTAAAATTTCAGTCAGCATTCCGTGTAGGAGTGCGAAAAAACGGGCACTTTTTTCGTTTTACTTGTGATAAAATAACAATCAGATACTAGTAAAAATCTATGTGTTATATGGTTTGACGCAGGATGAAATGTGATATAATATGGTGTTACCTGTTTTTCTTTGGGATTTATAGTTTAATTATTGTTTAACTCCAAACACGAAAAAATAAACAACAGCGTGGTCTCTGTAAAAGCCTCAGCACGAATGTATTGTTACGCCGTGAATGTAGACCTTTTGCATATCAATCAGTAATGCGGGTAAAAAGTATGCAGGCGTTACAAACAGCTTCATTTGTTTCTCGAGATAGGGAAAGAGTTTTCAATCTTTTCCTAAGACACATACCACCAACACCTAAAGGAAAAACAATGCTGAAGTAGCGGCTTGGAATATATTTGCAAAGAAGAAAGGTCGAAAAGGAGATTCCAGTAGCGGATGAATACAATGAATGAAACGTTTTTAAATTCGGATTAAAATTCAAGAATCAAACAAAACAGCGCCGCGAGACGTAGGCAAACCTCCATTTAAAGTTAACAAATATTTCGCGTTGAAATCATTGTATTTCATAGTAATAATTTTATTGTTTTCATAATAGTGTGTACTGTGCAGTTCGAAAAGTGATTCTTCTAGACCACTTCGTTCTACTTAAACTCCCCGTCATTTGTAACGGAGGAATTTACTAGTTATATAAAGAGTAGATAATAATAAAACATCATGAGCATATATTGTCATAGCTGTTCGCGTTTAAAAATCACTCACTTATCATTACGTAATAATTATAATAAAAAGTATAGACACGTGTAATGCGATGGTATAAGTGTATTATTTTCGTGTACGCATGATATGCAATAATGCAGTAACTATTGAGGATCCGTACAAATTCCGATTTCTGTGAGCAAATCAGCTAAATAATTGATATTACGGATGGAATAATCTGCTTTTTCAAATCTTTTGCGATCGAACGTTATTTTTTTCCGAAAATTTATGGAGAAAGAAAATCCATCAAGAGGCGTTAAAGATCAGCATGTAGGAATTAGTGATTCACTATTTGTGCCACCTCTCATCTTCCCTCTTGTGTAGCGTTTTAACGATCCTCTGTTTGATTAATGCCTTTTCGGTGAAAGGTTTTTTGCTGATATAATTTCCTGATGGACAGTGTCCTGTTACTGCCCTGTTGCAGCTGATGTATCCATTTTCATCCCTCTCTCTTCCAATGTTCACGATATCCTTTCGAAATTTTCATCTTTATCATATCGCGAAATATTTTATTCAATGAGAGTCATATAAATATATTTAAGAATGTGATATTGTTCTAATGTTTATATCCATTTTTCTTAGAAAAGAGAGTCATAAATATACTTTAAAAACGACAAGAACATGTCCGAAATTCTTCGAGTTATTTGCACTGAAAATTACAGTATTTTTAAAAAGTGTTTAATTTAGCTATTAGTTTCAGTTATGGCTCCTATTTTTCATCTTTAGTACGCCTTTTCATGCGACGGTAAATACCCCTCTTTGAATCGTAGTGAAAACTTAATTTTCTCGATTTGTTTTGTGGTATGAAGCACCAAAATGTGGTTACCAACGTAAACCACTTTTCTCATCATCAGCCGAACACGTAAAAGATAAAAAGAAGAAAACGGAACGAAAAAGTTATTTCTAGCTACTTAAGTGTAACATTCAGTTAACTTCAGTTTATAAATTTATAAAGTATATATTACGATTCATCTTAGTGAAATCTCTTTAAGTATTCCATCAAATAATAGGTTCCATTAGGTCCAAAAGTCACTCTTATCCAAAATTTTTATATCTAAATTTCGGTTTCTCTGAAGCAATTGCTGTAGAATACTTTTTTCTCTTATTTCATCGATACATATATGTAAATATTGGTCTTATCCATGCTACTCCGTCATATAGTATTTGTTTATTCGGTGAGAAATTATTATTTTAAACATATGGAATAAATCAATTTAAATGAGAAATATTAATAATCGTTTCTTATTTTCAATTGAGCTAACTTTGGATATCTATCAAAATCATATGCTTCTGAGACGATTGCTTCCTAATATTTAGATCGGACGGTCTCCCTGTGGAGTTTCTGTCCTCTTTAAAAGAGAATAGGCGCATTAAAGACACCAAGGGGTTGGCATCTCTCTTGTGACGTGGAACGTGCCCGCTGTGACGTGGTCAAGGCAATGAGACCCTCTCGTGACCCTTGGTGTCAGCGGCTCCGTTACCCTGCAGCCCATTATTCACATAGTTATCACTGGCTATCACAGAAGACTTTCAACACAGCCACGGTGACGTCAGCAGCAGTCCAAGCGGTAGCAGTAGGACTAGAATGATGT
The DNA here is from genome assembly GCA_000376725.2 of Ladona fulva. Classification (NCBI taxonomy): domain Eukaryota; kingdom Metazoa; phylum Arthropoda; class Insecta; order Odonata; family Libellulidae; genus Ladona; species Ladona fulva. The sequence goes on from KZ308731.1 coordinate 221,695, forward strand.
CACCGTGAGAATGGAGACAAAGGAAAATGTCAGGCGAACATGAAATTTCAAAAAGCAGTCTTTGAAGGAATGAAGTGGAACTAAAATGGGAATTATATCGTCGAAAATGAATGGCAACTGTGTACACGGGGACAAAAGCAGGGCACGGAGGAGGTTATTTAGTAGCAGATTGAGTAAGTCAGGTGATTAGAAGAGCTAAGAGGAGTCGAAATCAGTCGAGGTTAACGTTGGATGAGGAAATCGCCATGTGATTTCAACCTAATTTAATCATGTCTGCATATTGCGGGAACACCGATTTAATTCACTATATTGCCACACAAATCAATTTGTAATGATTTTTATGCTATTAGAGCTCAAACAAAAAGAGGATCGATTAAACAAGTAATTTGGTAATAGTAATATCTGATGAAGCCATCCAATACGTATCAAAACTTTACATCATTAATTTAACTCATATAATTGGTATATATTGCCTTATTTCGGAGTATCATTTGCTTTATTGAGTCGTAGCTGTCGACTTCAAAAAATTATTCTTTAATTTTTCTTCTCAAAATGACTGACTACAGTATTTTTCACTTCCTCATGGCTTTTTATTTTCTAGGAAATATCACAACTTTCTTTGATAGAGTTGTATTATTGTGAGCAAATTTAATCCGAAGAATGAAAACGGAGATTATCTGGAATAGTGCTCCCCCATGTCCTAACCTCTGCAATTAAGAATTCAATTATTTATCTCAACTTTTTTTCATTTCTTCGTTGGTTTCCTGAAAATTGCCCCACTTTAGTTACACTTCAAGAGGCTTGCTTACGTTTTATTTAAGACTCTCGTGGAGTTTCTATTAGTTAATCATAGTAGAGAGTGGATTTGTTGTCATTATTGTTTGCGTTCGATTTATTCCATAGCTGAACGCCGTTACCATCCGCATTTCATTATTTTCTCCTTCTATTTACGTTCGCATTGCCTTCCGCTTCTCCAATTATCTTCCTCCCTTGTTTACTTTCATCGGCTCCCTTCTGCGCTCTCTTCTCAATAAACTCAATTTACTGTCGACCTTAAGAGCGCTTTCCTTCGCCGCTAACAAACTAACAGCCTTTTCTCCCACAACGATTTACATTAGGAAAAACAGCCGCATAAATTGGCCATGTTCTCGCGAATGTTTGCTTCCACTCTTTTATTGGACGGCAATTGGGTTAATGACGCTCAATTCGAAAGTGCCTGCCGTACCCACCGTGTCTCTCTGTATATTCTATTATCTAAGGTTTTTGCTATCATCACTCAATCATCTCGACATAATGTATCTCTTAAAATCGTTTTTACTACGAGGATTAAAGAAAGGTTTGATTACTTTGCAGGATATAGTCCTGCGGCTGATCCCAAAGGAATAACAAGTGTGAAAAATAGCGACATGACTGGGACTCGCAGTCATGTCGCTATTTTTCACATTTTTATCCCAAAGATAAATACTTCGAAGAAAAATCATGTTAAAAAGATAGGTGCCTCAACAAAGACCTTTGGCGGTGGTTGGTAGCAATATGTGAGGAGCCTTGTATTTGCTCACATAAATATTCCTTTAACAAAGTGGACGCGGCATGATAAATTAGAGGTTAGGAAACCTGCTCGGAAAGTGGGAGACCTGGGTTCGAGTCCTGGTCATGCCGCTACTTTTCACGTCTGTTTATTCTTAAGATGGCAACTGCATGGTTGTTAACAGCGCATCCCAATAGTGCAGGACGGATTAGAGTTACACTAAAATGCAAATGCTACTGTTCCGAAGATAGGTTGGCTCTTCATTCTCCAACCAATTCTATTCTCTAACAGTAATTTTATTACCTTGTAACTGCTGTCTTTGATACTAACCATCGTCTGATTCTCGTACTTCAGTGTAAGCCTTTCTTTTCAATTCCTCCACGTCAGTCTGCGGAGAGACGCGAATATGTGAAAAGAGAATATGTAAATATGTTAATATTCATATTTTCAATTTTCGGGAAATATATATTTTTTTGCCGTATATCCTACAATGGGTGGTACTGGAATTCACTGAACACAGTAGAGTGTATAGAATAATTCGTACTCTATGCTGTGTCGATTCCATAATTTGTTTTTCAAATTAGCATTAGGAAGGAAAACAAACCATTCTGTTTCACGGGAAATATCTGGAAAAATCCGCGAAAACAAAATAGTAAAAAGACACTTTGGAACACTCCAAATTTAACATTTGAATTCAAATACATAAATAGAACCAACAGAAACCAAGAAATATGAACCAAATAGAAATAGCTTTACTTCTAGAAGCCAACATGTTGGACCTTTATCCATCCCGTTCGCCATCCTCTTTCTATTTTATCTCCGCAGATTCGATACACTTTCCTCACTTCAGTTCCATTTTTCTTTCACCTCGATGACAACGCTCCCCGGAGAGTCGTTAGGAGGTGCGATTTCATTTCGGCGATAAAACAGTGCCACCTCTAAAACAGATTTGAAATTAGAATTGCGATTGCCATGTGACGACGTGCGATACACTCCTCATATTTCGATTGAAAATTCTATGCCCTCTACTGCGGATTTTACTACTCGTCTCCTTCCGAATGATTCCAATTTCTTGGTTTACAGTTTGGTTGCTCTCAAGTTTAGTACTGCGGAGTTATTTTATAGCTTCTTCCATATCCAAAAGAAAGAGGTGTTAAGGGATGTCAACAATTTTAACTAAAATACGCCAACGATACGGAAGCTGATGATTTGGAAACTACTAATGTATGAGTAATGCTGAATAATGGCATCTATTAAGGTCTCTTTTTAAGAAATGATAACTGTTACATGTCGAGTCAGTGCGCTTCACTTACGTAGACAGGTTCCACTTAAAGAATTTTAGCCTGGTAGAGAATGCATGGGGATACTACCTCACTCCTCATCTTGCCTGGTAGGGCTTATTTCCCTCTGCTGGCTAGTAGGTAATAGTAGAGAGCATAAAGGGTGGGGATGTAAGCAAAAACATTACCCGCTCTTCAATAAATATCGAATCACTATCCTCGCTTTACTGTCGGAGATGCTGGCCAAACTCTTTCCTTAAAGTTAGTTAGTTTTCTTTCCTAATATACTTATTTTGGGATCCCCAAAATCTTCCATAATTGGTAATATGCAAATATATGCTCAGAAAATATCTCTATTTTTAAATACTTCTTATATATCTTCTTATAGATCTGTTATAAAGGTTGGTTTAAAAGTTAAAAGTATCCCTTTTGCTTTAAAAAGTTTGGTGATATTGAAATGGGTTCAGGATTTTTCAAGAAAAAAGTCTATATTTAAGATATGAGCTAAAGATTTAATCGAGAATACAATTGGAAGGGAAATTTTTAAAATATCAAAATTAATAATTCGATAACCCTACTAAGAAGCGGTTTTTACAAATTTGCCATAATTGGATTCGGTGTGGCCGATTAACCTCAGGATGAAAAATGGTAAGACATTATTCGAAATTTATTTTCCACCCTTACGATGTTATTAAGTGAAAGAGTAGTTTTCGCCTGGTGGCATAGTCATTCTGGGTAAAACTAACTAACTTTTATTAACACTTTAGATATTCTACTACACATTCTGAAAGTTTAAGGTATACAGGTACACATTTAATAGGATTTTTTAAAATTATCGTAAACTTCCTATTTAAGGCTTTTGTCTGCATTTTGTTTTATGAATACAATTTAAACAAATATTCAGTTGATGAATCTCATAAGTTTTTGTCTAAAATTTATTCTTGATTCTGTATCGGTTATATACCTAGCTCTCTTATTTCCAGATTTATATAGGCAGTAAACTCTCCCAGAAATTTGCGGCTGAATTGACCTCACGCGATTGATTACGTAAATCTTGTTGCGAATAACTGAGGGTTAATAAAGTTGGGAAGAAGTAACGCTGTGTTGAACAAACAATAATAATTTCATCCAAATTATAAAATCGTCATTAATTGACTTTAGGCTAGGATAATTTACCCTTTCTAAAGTACATCATCAAAACAGTGAGTTTATCTTTAAAATGCATCAGTTGCAATCCGTTTGTACTTGAATTGGCTAATTCCTTTCACCTAAAGTTTCATTGTAAATAATCCATTGTTGATTGTATTGCTGAAATATTGAATAATTATTAAGGAACGACATTTTTTGTTAATTACTCTCGCAGGTTTCATTCGAAAATATCTTGAAAAGGTAAAAATTAAATTATATATCTTAAATATGCAAAGTGTGAATTTTATTTCTACCTTTTCCTGTTATGGATTTATGCACAATTCAGTCCTCCGTGATCGATTTAAATGGTAAAATCTACTTGCTAATATTTTTTGGTATGATATTCTTTTCATGATATCGCAATCCAAATAAAACTATATTTGCCGATAACGAAAAATCTAGCTTTATCAAGCAGTTCATATCTTTCATCGATAATTTTATCCATTAATACCTATAAGTGGTGGTGCTTTAAGTTTGATTATTCCACGTTCTCTTTATTCTATGTGATTTTCTCAATATATCGTATTTTTATTAATTATTCAGTTTAGTTTCTTTTTAGATTAAGATGTGGAGTACTATGAGAATAATTTTTTAATGTCTGATCTAATTTTCCAGTCTTGGGATTAAAATTTTCTTTGGAAATATTTTTAACATTACTAAAGTTTTTGTTCATCTATTACAAAAATAAGAGTTTTGTTTTATTTAGTTTCTTTTTACTAATATTAACAAAATGTCAGGAGGTTCAAGATAAAGTAATCCCCTAACCTCAGAAACATTGCGATTAGAGAGGAAAAAGTTCACGGGAGTATTCCTTGTGAAAGATAAATCAGCGTGGGAGAGTTCATTGCTCCGTGTTGAAGTACTTCTTTCAGAGGACTTTGGCTTAATCTTTTCCTTCACTCACATTTTCATTTTTCGTTTTCCTTTAGAACAGTATCTCTCATGTGTGAGATATATCTCCATCTAGGACAATCAGAGATTATCTCCCAAATGTGTTGGCTTACTCCAAATATATGATGTTAAAAGTTCCAAGTTGGCGCTACCAATCATTACACTCGCACCCTTGTATCGTAGTTACATTCGGACATTTCTCACGTGTCGGTCTGTCACAGCACTAAATTTTATGTCGAAATTTAAATTTTGATATATTTGAAATATCTGCGAAACAACCATCCTCCGGGTAAAAATGAACTTATATCGAGATAAAAAAGGGTCACAAACGTCGATCAGTTTATATATGTATTGCATACTAAAATACTACATGGATGTGATAAAATTTTACCGTTTGTACAACTAATACTTATTAATTTAAAAAATTATGGAAATAGAATATTTAATTAATTTATTCCCTGGTGTAATTAATGGTTGGGGTCTTCAAATCGCCGGTTCTGTAACGCTTCTCTTTTAGCCTCAGAGTTAACATTTCCATACATCTATGTATTTGTTTATTAAGGCATAGCAAGGTGATTTCTTTTACATGATTCGTCTACAAGACTGCATTTCTTCTAATTTTAAATGAAGGCCGTGTTAGAGGAACTGTATTACCCTTTGAGGAATAGCTTCAGAGTGTGTCAATATCTTAACGGAATATGCCAAAAGAAATTTTTGAAAATCCATCTCATTAATTTTAAAGCATGATGCTCGGGGTCTTCACGCTAAAAAGTCGCCGGTAAAACCTTCTGGATAGAAAAGGCACAGGGAAAGATACAAACAGTAAGCTCGTTCTTGGATAGCGATGGAAATATAACTTACCCCTAATACCCCCTGCCACACGCCGAGTAGATTGCAGCGGCTGTAGAGGCTTGCAGGTTATTTATGTAGACGAGGATTCAGTGTATTTTCCATTTACTCTGTTTAGCTGCCGTGAGAATATGAAAGCTACTGAGGTATGAGTGACGATGAATTCTCGCATTAATCCCCTCATCGATTGTTATATAAAGTGTTATTGTGATGCACTTATGTAATCTATTTCCATTTATAACATTCTGGCTTAGTGACCAATACAAGGACCATACTCCTCACTAGTGGGCCGTGTTATCTCTTAAGGACTCATGAATAGGGAAAGTATTCAGCCTTTGGGCTGAGGAATTTTCAGACATTCGGATGATATGAACTGGGCGCAAACTTAGTCGCAGGAAGATAAAGGATTTTTAAAATTGAGAATTTGTGATAGCTATTATATAGTTTTTGAATTTGTGAAACCAATATTAAAAATTCAGTAATGTTTAATTAATTATTTTCGTTTCTAAAGGGAATGTTTTGGTCCTCTCAATCGTTTCGATTTAGATGCCAACTGTGTCCTAATTTGCTATGAAAGACATTGCGTCATCATAGGGGTGACAATTGAAGGACCATTTAGAGTGGTTAAGCAAAAAATTGGATTTATTTGTAAGGAGTCCTCCGAAAGGAGTGAAGAAAAAGTCTGTAACGTTCACAATAGGAATAATAATTGCACATTTTGTACATGTTTTCAGGGAAACTTGTCTACAGTCTAAAGATGACGCCTTAGAAAGTATAGAAAGGTACCAACATTTCCACAAGGCAGTTCACTTTTTTAACGCTTTTTCTATTCCATTCTTTCTGTACGTGAAGATGTATAAATACTTGCATTTCTACTACTATTTCCCTGATGATAACGTCATAGCCTAAACAGGTCGAAGACATTTCCTTCACTCTTTTTTAATGTTTTTTCACAAACTCCTGCCTAGTAGTCCTTCCAAAGAATCGATCGCAATTTAAGCTGGATCAACCGCAATCCAAATCTTACGTGTCTTGGATCGATCGCTTAAGAGCAATAATATTGGGATGAGAGGGAATTTTCAAATAAAGAAGAAGTTCGGAGAGCGGTTTAATTCAATGGCCGCCAGTCCCTTCCCAAGATCGAGTAAATCACTTCCGTTCAAATATCGACGCTGACCTTTGCTACGACGCGTATTTCGCCAGCCTTTTGTCGTTTTGGCTATTTATTCGCGTTAATGCCTATTCGACAGAATCGCCAGCATTTTGCATTCGCCATTTCACACACGAATCCGAGCGATTTTAAGCCGCCTTTCGGTCGAGTGCGCAAATCTCGTTGATTCGATTGGTGGAGGGATGATTAAGGGCCGGCCCATGAGGTTAGGGTTCACGTCCTCTCCATATATTTTTTTTGGCTCAATGGATATGAAAACTTTGCTCGCGTTCGGGAATTGTAGAAAGGGAAGCTCGATTCTCAACCGAGTACGTGTTAATTACGCCCCGGTTCATTAACATTCAAAACAGTGAGAAAAAGTAGGGGTTCGGAGAATTATTTCCTGTCTAGGTGTTCCGATGAATCAAATTCTTTTTATATACGCCTCTTTCCTTCTCGAATACACAAAATAAACATATATGATAATCTTCATGACTAAGGAGTATTAAATTACATTTCAGTTTCGTGAGTTTCTATAACTTCGTCACGATTCTTAATTTTTCATTTGAAATTGCATTATTATAAAAATAAATGAGTAATTGCAGCATATTAGTTTTCTCATTCTTAGTAAATGAGGTGCACTAGCACAAATTTACACGTACTGTGATTTTATAAAAGTAATGAAAGCAGGAAAACATTCAAATACCGCGATGCTACCTTTTCGCTAAAAAAAATATCTTACTCTGTTTTTTCCGTGCTTCCTTTCTTGTGGAAAAGGGTAATACTTGCGTTGTTCTGGTCATTAAAAATTCTCCTTTGTCTCAGGTAATTTGTGGAGAATTTCACTGAAAAGATTGCAATCTCTAATCCACAGACTTTCATGAATTCCGCGAACACTTCATCTGCTCCTCTTTTTTCATTCTTCTTCCGTTTGATAAAAAATCACATTCTTTATCTGAAAGAACAGATATGGGATCTCGTTTGAGTTGTGTTTTTCGTCTCCATTTTCCTTTTCATCATTTTATTTTTATTCACGTAGTTTGTTGAAGAACTCTCTTCCTATTGCGTTTGTTGCTGGTTCCTGTGCCATCTTCTTTTTGCATGGGCAAAATGTATATGGTTATCTCTTTCAAATGTTGCCTGGTGTTCCTTTTTTATTCTCAAAATCCTCCTATACAATGTTTTATTAATAAGCTGGTCGCTTCGTTCAATCTTAACTTCAGAACTAACTGTCACCTCTTTTCTCAACCACACTTCTATCATTGCTATCCTCAATTAATTTCGACCCTAATTTCTAATACGAGTGGAATAGAATTAACTGTTTTTTAAAAGAATATTTATCTACCGATGATTTTTCATAGGACTAGTTTCATGGGTGTTGAATTCCAATCTCCGTCTATCTCCGTAATCCTTTTCAAATAAAGCACATCCAAATTCCCATCAAAAACCTCGCTTTTGACACCACTTCATCCGTAAGAATGCAATGGTTCGCGTTGAGTGGAAAACGAGACGAAGGCGAAGAAAGGCCAGTGGAATTTATATGAGCGTGAGACGGAGCAAAAGAAATCGAGATGAGTCCAGAAGGAAACTATTCTTATCGGAAATAAGAAAGCCTTTTTTGTGCTGCCCAGTCTTCTTGTGCGCATCCTTCGGATGGGACGCAAAAAATTCAATCGCAGACGAACGGAAGCGTTCGATACTCTAGTGCAGTTGTAAGAGAAGTTTACAGAAGTCGGTCTTTGGTGACTCTTTCCTATTGTCTTGAGAATTCAATCCCATTGGTTACCAAGGAAACGGAGAAGTAGATCCGAAGGTAATTACTATACCTCATCACTGATTTTATGAAATTTGTCGAATCGGTAAAAGTCGTTCTATCGTAATGGAAAATTAAGCTTACAATTTTACTACGTACCCGTATTATTTCAATTCTTTTTGTTAGCATTTAGTGCCATAGCAAATGTATTTGCAGTTATGACAAAATTTGCTCACTTACTGGAAACAGCAAATTCAATTGAAGACATAAGTTTAATAAAACAATGGAAAATTGTACATTTACTCCGACGGTATGCCTCAGAGTAAATGCATGCTAACTAAAACTTACGCGAACGTGGCGTTGAACGTACTTTTGAAAGTAAGAAATAAGAATACGCCATTCAGAAGTGATGTCATTTTCTGAAATGGATTGATTTTCTACTTTGCTGGAGAAGTTCATGTGCAGTTTGAAATTCGCAGCCGTCCTTCATTACACTTTGTTCGAGGCGGCGAAACCACTCTCTACTCATATGTCATCTTTCATATGACTCGCCAAATGGCCATGCAAAATTGTGGCTTTATTTGCTGCATTCAGATCTATTTATCGTTTCGATCAATCGCACTGCTCTTTGAACCTCGTCGCTGATAAGTTTGCTGACGCCTCTTCCACTGGCCGATTCCACTTTCCTTCAAAATATCTCGGAATACCCTCCCATACACAGCACGCTAGAGATTGAGGAATACCCTTCATTTCAAATACAAAGAAGTGCGAATGGAAGCCGAAGATTATATAAGAAAATTAATTAATCGCTGAAAAAATTATTTCAAATTCATTTATCTAAAGGAGACACACGCTGGGTTTTAAATACTTCTTATGACAATTACAATGCTGATAATGTAATATTTGGTTTAAAAATAAGGAGAAATGTAGCAAAGAAGTTTATGAGATAACAAAGAATGCACATAAAAATGATGTACGTATGAAAATGAATTATATATGAAACGAAGTTTTCCTCTATAATATGACGTGTATCTATAAATTTCCATTCATGCATTACAAAATAGATATCAAGGGAAAACCGCTGATGGCTATAAATAATATCACCCATCACATACACCAAACATCAACGGTACAAATGTGACTCAGTCACATTTGTACCGTTGATGATGATGTTCCTGACATCGAAATGTACATTGTACTCGTTTTGTTTCTTTTGATGGTGTTTGGTGTATGTGATGGGTGATATTATTACAAAATAGAAGAAAAAACAAAAAAAAATGAATTTTAGTCTCGTATTCAGACAACAGAATTACACATCTTAGTTAGTTAAATTTTTTCTTAAGAATTGGTTATCCGTTCATTATCACGAAGACATGAAACGGATAATCTAGCATTACGCTTACGTTACTTATATTCTGCAAGAATATGCAACGTGAATCTTCTTGTAAATAGGAAATTGTAAAGGACATATGACTTTTTCCCTCTGCGTTTAGATTCCAGACAATTTTACTATTACAAATTCCAGTCGTAAAACAAAGAAATAATTTCCAAATTCCTCACTTCGTTAACTGTTTTCAATACTTAGGATAAAGATGTTAAGGATGATTTAAAAACAATACATTGTATCGTGATAACTTCAAATTTGGTCATCTCATTTCTATATTCCTCGCTGTTAGTCGATTTGTACTTTAGCTATTGGCGCGTAACCAGAGGTGACTTAATGGCAATTTTTTTCCTCCAAGGCCTTTTCCTAATTATGTAATATTCCATAATGGCGAATTTAAGATACGCTGATAGTATAATGGGTCGAATCACACAGCAAGTGTCGTTGCTCGAATCGATGGCGTCGCAATGAGGCTAAGTTTAGCGTAGGCCTTTATTGATTCTTCGCTATAAATTCGTGTACATGGACGCGGTGCTAATAGGGGCCGAGGTGAAAAAGCCTCGATATGTTAAACGTCGCTCAGCGTATCGATCACTCGAATCGCACATTGTGATGTTATGCAGATATGCTCGTCGTCGTGACAACTGACCTCGGTCGCTCTACTTCCCAACTTGCAAGCGTGGACCACTCGCGTTTTTTCTAGTTTCTGCAAAACCATCGAGAAAAGAAAAAGGAGTTAAAATATGCACGAGCTAGATTAGCTCATTGTGTAATTGTGTAAGCCCTCTTTTGCCTCTAAACAAACAGCCACTCCTCTGATGTTACGAAGGGTTTTATTTTGTTAATAGTTTCCCGTTGCTTGATCCATCTTCAATATTATATGTAAATAATCAATTTTAATGAATATTTATTTACGTATTTGAATGCTGATCCTATATTAGAACCATTTCAAAAATGGCCGTAGTAATTTAGTTTGAATTACACTAATAGAATTATAACTCATCGTAGAATGTTTACTTTGTTATTACTATCGGCAGGAACGAAGAAAAAGTCCACAAACGATATCACTTAATGTTTGTTAGGCCTCACCTTTTGTACGTACGTAGTATAAGGGTCGATATGTGTTTTATGATATAAAATAGGTACAATACATAACAGAAAGGCGATTTATTTTCTAAAATATTGCTACAACAAATCACTCAGGTGTTTCACGACGCAGGATGGGAATATCTTCAAGATTTAAAAAAGCTTTTGTACGTTCTTAGAAGTTGTAGACGATAGTATGCATTCTCCCTGTTACATGGGCTGTTCTGATACTGAGAGAAAAATCAGAAAAATAGATGCTGGAACTCGTCGCTTTAAGAACTCGTTATTTTCCTACGAAAATAATCAATGAGGGAAGTAGAGTCATGGTCCATGTTCCACGGTCCTGTAACAAAGCGACTTGCAGGGTAGGTATGTGGATTTACAGTTTACTAGGCTCGTGAACTCTGAAAGAAATCGGCAAAGCTTTACGATAATTAATAGTAGAGGTCGTTTCCTTTGTCCTTTTTCCGCAGATAGTTTAAAATTCGGTTGATGATGTGAATGCTCGCGACTGGCCATTAGCGCCTTTTAGGCTGAACGAGTAATTGTAGAACTATATGACAACAAATTTAGACGATTAAGATGCACAATTAACCCCCTAAAATTGTTATGTTATGGTCTAGTTATTATTATTATTCTTAGGGTTTGAATCAACTATGGATTATCGACTCTTATATCCCATTAATGACGAATTATTTATATTCTATATTCAAGATAACGGAAATTTTACATCATAATTTTCTCCATGATCTTGTAGCATTTAAATTCATAATCTATAAATATTTTAGACTGAAAATTTCCAAATATTAATTCTTTCAATATAAATATATTCTCAATAATAATACTCGTTATTTTCTTTCCAGACTACTTCATGGTCGAATATGTGATCTCTAAGTTAGTAAAAGATCGTATTTATGTGAACCACGAGCAAATTAGACAAAGTGACTAAAATACGGTACGTAATTTTGGCATCAGGAAGATAAATAGGAAAGGTGCTTATGTTGAGTAGTACACATATATTATTTATGAATTGCGGACCGCATATCGGCCTCTGGAACGCGATTTAAACAGAATACGATTAACGTCTATATTTCAACAGAATCGCTTTTGCAGAAAAAAGAACTTTTGAAAGTATTTATCATTATGCCTCATTTTCGTTGGACTATCGGATCCATCAAAGTATAAAAACGATTTCTCCTCCCGAGAGATTTCTTTCTTTAAATTTATTTTGCGGCGCTAACCGAGCTTATTTTATTACCTTTTATCAAAGTATTCATTATGTTCGAGAGAGACTCTCCATGCATTTTTCCTAATCGTATATCATCCCACATTTGCTTCTGCAATTAAAATACGTATTAATTGGAAGGATATAACGGGAAAAGGTCAACGGCTACATTTTTTGGATCACGTGCATTAATTTTAATGTAAATCAGATTCTCGGCAAATTTTATTGTGACATATGAGAAAGATGTGAAGACGAAGCGCATTCGGTCCTGTTCGTTTGGAAGGTGAGTTTTACGCTCCAAGAACATTTTTTCCCTTGCTTTAGAGCGCACGGCGGAAATCATTTCACTACTTCTCCTCGACTTTCCACTTTGACCTGGATTCCTCTTACTGCAGACTCTTCTGTCACTTTTCATACAGAAACTACTTAAATGCTTTTAATAACTCACTCATCAAAAATGTGTACACGATGCGATAGTATAACGTGTTTTGCAGTGCCGTTACTTCCTTTATTTTCGACTGCCGAACTAATCTAGTCTACTAATGCACGATACATTTATGGTCATATAATCACTATGCTTATATGTATAACATGACCGATGATTTATCGTTCTACGATTGTCCGAGGAAAAATATACCAATTATATCTCACAAGGAAGTCAACTGTTGTCATCTTTCAAACATTTGTATCTATGAAAGCACATCTGGACACTAAAGTTCGTTCACATCTACGTACGTGAGTGTTCCACCTTTCGGTAGGTTCATGTGGCGTAATATTCCCTAGATAATGCCATTTCTTTCGCTTCCCAGTAACTCACCCTACCCTTTCTGTCATCAAGAACCTTTGTCTTTGTCTACCCCTCTGCTTTTTCCCTTGTATTCTACCCTCAACTACATTCTTTGGCAGTCCGTTCACATCTTGTACACATTATAAAAATGAAAGAAACAACAACAGGAACAACTTTTCACAAGGAAATTAATTCCCATTTTATTTAACTTAAAATACCACAGGAGACAAAATGCACGACATGTTTCGATGCATAAGCATCATTGTCAAGTGACAGAAGCAGATCCAACCACACATTTAACAAAAGAAAAAGAGAAAGGAAGTAGGACGGGGTGGGGGAAAGGAATAAAGGACAGGGATTCGTAAAAGAACATTAGCTAGGTGGACAAATGGACAAATATTTGCATTTAGACATATAACCACATTTGCCTAAAATGACAATACAATTCCCTTTATCAGCCTTTGAAACAACAAGATCTTCTTTCTCGATAAAATCCCTAAGATGAAGTAAAGTTTTTATCTGGGAGTTACCTGTGGTATTTGAGTTTATATTTTCGGAAGACGAAGAAATTTAGTTGGCACAAATAGACACCTCATTTTTACACTCTTGGGGGGAAAGCTAACTTACAATCCACTGCAAGATTTTTTAACTGTTTGATAGACGGAGTACCTTGTGGTGAAAATTTTAAACCTAAATCCAATAGATTTAGTTCCGGCTCACCGAAAGTATGTTGCGACAAATTCAAAACATTAGGGTGGAAAGAATGGGACGGGGGAGGAGGGGAACACTGCACAGTATCATTCTTAACCTGAAGGGGTTTGACTTTTTGGCTATAGAGGAGATTATTAAGTTTCTTCTTTATGTTAGTGAACTCACGGAAAATTATTTTGCTTATTTATAAGTTTTTTTTATTTGCTTCTTTATAAGCTAAATAAAATAGGAGTTAGTTTCCTTGTGAAAAGTTGTTCCTGTTGTTGTTTCTTTCGTCATGGATTACCACAAAGTTACTAACCAATCCGTCGATTTTGTTCATTATAAAAACATTCTTACTAAATACATTCAAATGCGTACGTCATAATGTTTAATTATTCTTTTTTAGCTTGTAACGCTTGGAATAATAAATATAAGTTGCTGACTGCTAGAGATATCAACCTGTAAACAAGAATAAGGTTCCTAATTACTTACATCTGGAGCATAGCACTATAATGCTGCAAGACATGGACAATAGAGTTAGAAGAAAAGGCTTGAATCATTGGAAATGTGGTATTTAGGAAGGTGTTATTATTATTATTATTATTATAAAACACTTTATTCGGCGAGGTTAGGCCCATGTGGGCCTCTCTTACACCTAACCTCTGTAGTCATACATTTACATAGAATTTCAGTGTTAAAAAATGATATAAAATAAAAAAATACATTTAAAAGTAAAGGATAAGATTGCGGGGAAAAAACTCTTCGGCTGAAGGCCTTCAGAGAAAAACCCACGGTGCGGGAAAACGCTCACATAAGAAGGGGAGCGAAAAAAACCCGCGAAAACACAGATAGAAATGAAATAATGAAATCATAAAATCGGTGTAGCAAAAAAAAAGANGAAAAGATAAAGAGAAGGTCCGAAAAAATAATACGATTGGCAAAATGATAAGTCAATGGAATGAGTGACTTAAGAATTTGAGTTGCTGGAGAAACGATATGACGCATTTTGTTTCAAGAAGATTTTTCAAAACGAATTGTGTATTCTTTCTAGGTATTCTTTTATTTCAGAATGAGGTACTTTGTTTAATATTCAACTGTTTAATCTTAATTCTTCTAATATTCAAATTTCCTTCATTGTTAAAATATTGCCGCGGTATAGCGAAAATCCCGGTTTTAAATTTAAATTATCGTATACAGTGCAAAAGACGGAAAGTCAGATGCTTTATGAGGACTTTATGCTTCATGAACCATTTACAAATATCAAAATGTCAGTGGGTGGCCAAGGGCAAGTATTTTTTGAGAGGTTACTAAAACTGTATTGTCAGTCAGTATATTGTTTTTGTTGAGAAGTGAGATTTCTAAACTGAAGCTTTACCTCGTTTGTAATTACACTGCATTTTTTCGATGGTTATTATCTAACAACCTTTTATGGAATCAATGCTGCATTGGGTTTACATATGTTTACGTAATATTCGAATAATTATTAACCGACTGGGATGCTTCACTATCTCCAAAATTACATAAAACTACAACAAAACTTAAGTATTTGGAGTTCCGTATCAATAAAAATAATTGAATGTAGAAGCAAGTCCATTCTTCAAGTAAATATTTGCTCCAGAGCTTCAAAAGCGACATGAATTTGCACAATAATGCAATAGGTCGTAATCTGGTCTGTTCATGTGGTGTATTTGACTCGTTGGAACGGCCTTCGTTTATTGAGTTTGGTCGATCTCGTTTGGCTCTTAAGTATAACAAGTCGGTTTTATGTTTTCTCTTATTTTACACCCTCACCATAGTTATTCATCATCTCTTTCATATGAATGATCAAATTCTACGCAATCCTCTTTCTTCATTTCTCCCACTTTCTACCTTCACCTATCTATTCTTTTTCTATTTTTATGAATTCTGATATTGACCTTCGATTATTTATCACTCTTTCAAACATTTCACCTTCCCCATTCTTATTTACTGACCAAATTCAATTACCAACTCGTACTTTGTCTTTTTACCTGTCATCTGTTTAAAACTGAGGGGAATTTTTGTTACTTTTCATCTGTCTTTCATCAATTCACTTACCTGGTATGGGTGAAGCTGTATTGGGATATAAAAGGCTATTTCTGAGTGGAGTTCAGCCATTTATGTAACCGAGAGAGATCTCGATTAATAAGTTCGAGGGATTGAATTAGGTTATTCGGGTCATCGGATAGATAAATCTGTAGGTCGTCTGCGTACAGATGGTAGGAAGCGTGATTAATATACTTGGGTAGATTTCGAATGTAGAGGGAGAATAGGAGTGGACCGAGTATAGACCCTTGAGGAACTCCGTGATTGATAGGGCTCACATCAGAATATGAGCCAGGGTGTTCTCAACAAGGTGTTGAGAACACCCTGGATCGATAAGGTCAGTAATGACGAGGTACTCTATAGAATCGGAGAAAAAAGAAAAATACGGAACAATATCGTCATAAGAAGAGGCGAACTTGTCGATGATATTCTGAACTATGAGGGAATTGTGAAAACTATCCTGGAAGGCTGCATTGGGGGAAGAAGATGCAAAGGAAGACTGCAGTTTATACAGCAAATTACAAATGAGGTCCAATGCAAGTCATATGCAGAAATGGAGGCACAACAGCGATTCACATTGAGAGCAGCTGCAAACCAATCCACGGATCGAAGACTAATAATGATGAACGTTTGACTTTGTACTTATAGAAATAATTCATAAATTAAAAATAGATACAATTTATTTAATAATTATATCAATATACCGAAGTTGCCAATTAGAAATTTAATTATTGCGGAAAAGCTATGGTTTATTTACTCGAAACTAATGTAAAAAAGGACATTTTTAATAAGGGGAAAGGAATAAAGGACAGGGATTCGTAAAAGAACATTAGCTAGGTGGACAAATGGACAAATATTTGCATTTAGACATATAACCACATTTGCCTAAAATGACAATACAATTCCCTTTATCAGCCTTTGAAACAACAAGATCTTCTTTCTCGATAAAATCCCTAAGATGAAGTAAAGTTTTTATCTGGGAGTTACCTGTGGTATTTGAGTTTATATTTTCGGAAGACGAAGAAATTAAGTTGGCACAAATAAGCACCTCATTTTTACACTCTAGGGGGAAAGCTAACTCACAATCCACTGCAAGANTTATTTACTCGAAACTAATGTAAAAAAGGACATTTTTAATAAAACTTCGGACGAACGACTTTTACGCCTGAAAGACATATGTTTGGGTAGTCTTTGTTTGCAAGCGATTCCGCGTTTTCTTTCATAAATTTATCTTCCACATTAGTATTTTTTATTCTACTCCATCAATGTATTAGTTCCATTCCATCAATGTATACAATATTAAAATTTCGATGGTGACAATGAATAGCCGACGTAACTTTCGCAGGTTACTTTAGCATCACGTTCGCGGCCAACATACTGTTATTCGCATTAATAATAAAACGAACACGAATGGCCCGCATATGACAATCCCCTATTCCTAACTTCCATAATGATTTAAATTACCATATTTCATCGACAGGTGATTCCCTTCCATCAGAATAGGAAATATTGCTCAGCACATTTGCTCTTCAATAGGTCACGTTTATGTTGGCCTATCCATCGCGTCCGTTACAACGAATGCTCTGATTCGGCGCTGTGTGAGAGCCATATTTCGCTGCGACACATTCGCTGCCATCCATCTTTCCGTTAACACTGCGAATTGACGGCTTGTCGAGATCACGGATTCCCTTCGAGTTATCGATGCCGGAGAACAGTTCACTCTCGCGGATGTCTCCTTTCTCCCAAAAATAAAGAATTTCTAGATGTTTGTCGACTTATGAAAGGTGCTTGACTAATGAAAGGTGGTATAGAAGTCGTTATAATGATAAAGATCAAAATTAAAGTGATATTAGCTGCTTTGATAGTGAATATGTCTTCTATTTTCTCTCGAGAGTTTTGTTTTTAGGGGCGAAATGAAAAGTACTTAGAGATGCGTTCAAAGCCGCGATTATGCAGATAGTAAATTGGGTCGATGGAAAAACAGAAGAATTATTAGTGAGGATGAGAAAAGAAAGGGTTTAGGGTACTATTCTATTGCACTATCAGAGCATTATTTGTGCTAATATTTTGTTGAGTAGTGTTGGTTTGTTTATCAACAGTAATTAATATTCTAGGTAAGTTCGTATGTAGAAATCCACAACCGATCATTTGCTATCCTTGTTGACGTTTGCAAACTACAGCTGGGTTTTCAGGAGAGCATTTTTCTTGTTGGTAGGGTTGTTTGCATTGAGGAGGGAAGAGTTATTGATACCATTGGTCTTTAAAAGCAGATCTATGATCAGTTAAGCACATATCGATACTACTATTTTAATATTGTTTTAAAAAGAAAAGATAAAGAGAAGGTCCGAAAAAATAATACGATTGGCAAAATGATAAGTCAATGGAATGAGTGACTTAAGAATTTGAGTTGCTGGAGAAACGATATGACGCATTTTGTTTCAAGAAGATTTTTCAAAACGAATTGTGTATTCTTTCTAGGTATTCTTTTATTTCAGAATGAGGTACTTTGTTTAATATTCAACTGTTTAATCTTAATTCTTCTAATATTCAAATTTCCTTCATTGTTAAAATATTGCCGCGGTATAGCGAAAATCCCGGTTTTAAATTTAAATTATCGTATACAGTGCAAAAGACGGAAAGTCAGATGCTTTATGAGGACTTTATGCTTCATGAACCATTTACAAATATCAAAATGTCAGTGGGTGGCCAAGGGCAAGTATTTTTTGAGAGGTTACTAAAACTGTATTGTCAGTCAGTATATTGTTTTTGTTGAGAAGTGAGATTTCTAAACTGAAGCTTTACCTCGTTTGTAATTACACTGCATTTTTTCGATGGTTATTATCTAACAACCTTTTATGGAATCAATGCTGCATTGGGTTTACATATGTTTACGTAATATTCGAATAATTATTAACCGACTGGGATGCTTCACTATCTCCAAAATTACATAAAACTACAACAAAACTTAAGTATTTGGAGTTCCGTATCAATAAAAATAATTGAATGTAGAAGCAAGTCCATTCTTCAAGTAAATATTTGCTCCAGAGCTTCAAAAGCGACATGAATTTGCACAATAATGCAATAGGTCGTAATCTGGTCTGTTCATGTGGTGTATTTGACTCGTTGGAACGGCCTTCGTTTATTGAGTTTGGTCGATCTCGTTTGGCTCTTAAGTATAACAAGTCGGTTTTATGTTTTCTCTTATTTTACACCCTCACCATAGTTATTCATCATCTCTTTCATATGAATGATCAAATTCTACGCAATCCTCTTTCTTCATTTCTCCCACTTTCTACCTTCACCTATCTATTCTTTTTCTATTTTTATGAATTCTGATATTGACCTTCGATTATTTATCACTCTTTCAAACATTTCACCTTCCCCATTCTTATTTACTGACCAAATTCAATTACCAACTCGTACTTTGTCTTTTTACCTGTCATCTGTTTAAAACTGAGGGGAATTTTTGTTACTTTTCATCTGTCTTTCATCAATTCACTTACCTGGTATGGGTGAAGCTGTATTGGGATATAAAAGGCTATTTCTGAGAAACCATTTCAATGAAAAGCGAACTCATAAACAAACGATAATTCCAATGCATTCATAAGAGTGAATTTTGGTAAGTTAAAGTTTTGATTTAATTGCCTTGAATTCTTTAGTTTAGTTTTAATTTCCTGAGGGAAAAGAACGGTAAGTGAAAATATTTCGTTCTTACCTCATGTTAGTAAATAAGATTCTCGAACCATAGTTTTTCGAGCTTTAGTAACACTAGCTGTAGCAACAAAGGGTGTGGTCATATCACTGAAATCAGCATCTTATCAGCCAACATCTCATTCTCATAAATTCCGCTAAGTCGTCTTTGGGTGGGGCATCTCTACGAAGATAGGTCGTCCTGAGAAAGTTGTTCATTATCATTTCTTCTCCTCTCGGAGATACGTTTTTTTCGCCTGTTTCAATGTCGTCAGAAATGCACTATTCTATTTTTCACTTGGCGAATTATTGCCAGAAATGTATGCGACGACGCGCGAGCCTCGCACTTTGCATAATTTCAACCTTTTCCAACTCCAGCCCTGGAGACGCCTTCCCACATTAACTGGAAGTCGCATAAAACTATGAATATTAATGCGCCCGTGTGAGTTTCATGCTACTCTACTAGTTGTATAACTGTGTTCTTACTGAGCGTACATTGATTTAATCAAGACTGCTGAAAGAGTTATATTTTCAATCATAATGCCAACGTTCATCAAAAGGAATTCAAAATGTGAGATCTATTGAATCGTGTGATCCACCGGTGCATGACAAACTGTCTGTTTTGCTGTACAAGTTGATAATATATGTGAATTCTCCAAAGAAAGATAGTTTTCTTTTATGCCCTGTAAATAGAATGTGCAGCACATACCCACCTTAACGCGCCCCGAAAGGAAGCTCGCAGAGTATTAATGTAGATGATGTAGCTTACATACTCCCTAATATACTTTGCATCACATCTCATTATTCAGTAATGCGGCTCATGTTTAACATTCATTGAAATGGAGTTCTGTTTTTCCGTACCAAAAAATACAGCGGCAGGTTTTGGAATTGTGCATTTTGCCATGACGATTGGAATAATTAATCCCATTGCCTTTAGGCATCACAAATTTCTGATCATCGATGTAGATTTATGAATGACGTTCCTTAACTAAAATATACTGATGGCATGCATGTACATGCTATGCAAAAGAACCCCGATCCATGTTTTCCATATTCATATCCTAGAATATCCTCAAAACCTCTTTCATACAAGTTAGATATTTGTAGAAATTAACAAATTACGCAATTAAAGTCAAATAGAACTTCTCATTATTAAAAGTAACTAATTCTGTCGAAACCATTCAATATCGAAAATTTTAGGTGGTGAAATTTTAAATATTTATATTTCTGTGAATTCACACTCTATAGATGTATTGGTAATTTGATCGGAGATTGCAGTTTCGTCTTTGTATCTATTTAGAGAATTTAAGTGAGTTTTAGTGAAAATTCTTTTCCTTTGTACTCTGCTTAATTGCTTTTAGTGCTGTTCTAGAAATGAAGATGGAGTGACTTTGTGTGTTTGTTATGTAAAGCACCGTAAAATGATCATCCCCCATTCACGCGACGACATGTGAAAGGTGTTGCTTTATTGTGAAATAGGATCAGCGGTGCCATTTACGATTACTAAGTTGTTTTGAGACTTTTAGGATCTGGATTAGAGTCGTTTAAGTGGATACTCTATACCCTCTTAGCTTGGAACGGAAAAAGGCATTTTTACACGTTACTGAACTGAAGTGAACTTCTTACAGCCCCTTTAATCATAATACTCTGATATTAGATTCATCTTGAGTATTCCTCGTTTCTGTAAACGAATATAATTTATTTGCCTTTAGTGATTTTGAGGCCCTAAAAGAAGAAAATGGTTCTACAATAGGATACAATAGGAAGATTTTCTTTTGCCATTCTTTCCCTCCATAAAATTAAAACTAAACTAAAGAATTCAAGGCAATTAAATCAAAACTTTAACTTACCAAAATTCACTCTTATGAATGCATTGGAATTATCGTTTGATTATAAGTTCGCTTTTCATTGAAATGGTTTCTCAGAAGTAGCACTTTTTACACTAAAATAATTTTAGACACGATTCAGCATTTATCACGCCACATCTTCCTCAACTTTGCCTTAAAGGTATGCACCATAGGAGAGGATGGCTAAAATATATACACCGGTGAGGTGTTCTATTGCTCAATAGTGCAATTACAAAACTAATATTTACCTCCGAGTTTAATATTTAGTCCTCTGGGGCAAATGTCAATTTTAAACCTATGGTCCCTTCTGCCGTGGTACGATGACTTTTTTATCCTATCACTGATATGTGACCAAGCCAGATTTCCACAATACGCATTATACAGACTTCCTAGCCTACACAAATTCCTTCTCATTTCTAGCGAGTCCCACCCTAGTACTTCCAATGTTAAATGCACATAATTTCATGAAAGGAAACGTACCTTGATAATCATTGGTATTATTTTCTCTTCAATTTGAAGTTTGTTTAAAATTCTAAACTGCGGTTGAATGCGGCATGTCTTACGTCATTGCGAGACCACTTACAGAAAACCGGAATATTCCAGTTTTCTTCTTCGGTGTTTCTCTTCTTAGACAGGTTTCAACGGTAACATTGCCTCCACATCATTCTGTCTTGAGCCTCTCTCTTTATCTCTGCATAATTCCTTCCTTCTTTGATATACGTCAGCGTTTCATGCCTCTTCTTTCCTTCTCCTTTTCCCCCTTCTATTATTAATTTCCTTACACTCTTCTTCCTCCCGATATGTCCAATCCATTTTGCTTTCCTCTGTTTAATTTCTCTCGGAATACTTCTTTCCTCTACAATACTCCTCAGCACTTCTTTATTCCTAATTTTATTTTTCCATCAAATCTTCTCCATTCTTCGCCATAGCCATGTTTCAAATCGATCCATGTTCTTTTGTTCTCTTTTTTTTCAAGTCTATGTTTCACATCCGTATCCGCATTTTGGACCACTTCCGGAAAACCAGATAATCAGAATTATCCATTTTTTTCTCGTAGAAATAGTGTTTTTTTCTGAATGGTTCTTATGTTTTAACGTTTCTGTGACGTCGTGCGTTAGCACTTTCCAGTTCTTTTAAGTATTCATCGAGCGTTTCACTCTTCACCGGAATTCGGACATAAGCGGCTACACATGGATTCGATATTACTCCTTCAAGATGAAAATGAATTTCTCTGCAGTAATTATTTTAAAAAATTTGAGCTAAATAATTTTTATAATTTTTCAATTTTCTGTTAATAAGATTGCAAACATCCAGAAAGCTGTAGGTCGCCTCTTTGGTTAGTCTGTGCTGAGGCAACCATCCTACAAAAAAATTGCATGGAGGAAACTTTATAGAGGAGAAAGATATAAATTTCAATATTGTTTTGGCTTTTAAATTTGAAATGCTTAAATAATTAATACTTTGGTGACTTAATCAGGGAAAATTATGCACTCATTTTCCTTGATTGTAACTACTTATATTATACCAAAGAATTCTCTGGTAGTAAAATAATTCGTACTGTTTTATCTTTCATATTAATATTTATAATGACACATTTATATCAAAACATACACTAAAAAGAGAATAGCGTTGTGTTGATTAGTATTAAGTTGTTTCAAGTATTAACTGTAAAAGTGGTCTTGTTAGACTAAAATTCACCCGAAATAAAGTCGTGATTACTATTTCTATTAGAGAATCACTGTTTAAAATATGGATAAAGATATTCCCGATCTTAGCCCAATCTTCTAAATTTTAAAATTTAACTCTTAGTTTCACAGCTTAAATTATTTTCTTCTTTTGGTCGGATTATTTTCTTCGCCGCCACTCGTTTCAACAAAAGCAGTTTTATTATCATTCCGCCAATACCAGAGCCACTGAAGAAATTAGATGCATATTGGATATATGGTGAATGGTCTCCAGCAGTAGGACTCTGCCGGTCAGAGTGGTGCCGTTTGAGGTCTTGCCATCTCCCGAGGGAAGTTTCTCGAATGTAGCGACTTAGAGGGAATAAAACTCCGACCGCTGAGAATGCGCTCAACCTCTGACATTAGTGCTTTTAGTCCGACGATAGTTTCCCTAGAGGTTTGCCTCGATGAAGTAAAATTTCATTTTTTTCGTACAGCTTATACCTACCTTACCTCTTTTAAGACATGCAATAAAAAGTAGTTTATTTTATAGACAAGTTATTCACAACTTACGTCTACAATATTGAAAATAGGTCGCCCGATTTCATTTCCCTACTTTCTTTTCAAATTCTCTGCGTTCTACGAATACCCTGCCTTTACACCTTAGATTAGTTAATACAAATCTTTCTAAGCACCAGTTCATGCGCGATTCTCCTTCGTTGATTGTTTCACTGTTCTAATCGATATCGCTATCATATCGATGTCATTTTCATCTTCTACTTTCGGATGACTCAACTATGAAGATTGATAATTTAAATCTGCGTCGCTCCTTTCTGATGCCCTTCACCCAGGTCTCTATTATTCTTTGTCTTTTATTAAAGTACCTCTCGATCTCCTTCCTTAAACAAGGAAGTGTCAAAACCAACTTTCCTTCATGGGAAATATTTTAGAAAAGTCTGTTCATTGAGTAGTTTTGTAAGATACGCTAAAAATCAAAGTTTTTTTTGTTTGTAAATAATTGATGTTGCTTTCTGGTGCGTGTTCTCTATGATTGATGCTTACAAGGAGTGATACTTTGCTTGCTTCGCGAATTTCGAACTAGATTAGTTGGTGATATATTCGATGATAATTGTTCATAAAGGCTTCTCTTCACTCACTTAGGAGAGATGACTGTTTACCAATTCTACCTAAACACCCTCATCTCCTTTCAATAACTAGTGAAGTAAGCGCCCAACCTACCGTCAACTATGCTGGTGACGTTCCAATCTCTCCTCATGCTTTTTAGCCTCTTAGGTTGCGCGGTGATATCTGGTTCGCGGCCGACAGTCGGAATCTTTTTTTCCTTCTCTATGCATAATATTTTCACCCAAAATCTTCAGCATTTTATGATTATTTCGTATATCTTCTTCAGCGGAGTTTCATTCATTTTCTCAAACGTAATCGTCTCTCTTTCATTAAAATTTCACTGCAAGATGACTCTTTTGTATAAATATAAATGGGTCGCCATAGACTCATTTGTCAAATAAGAGTATACCACGCGAAAGCAGACTTTACCTTTGAACAGGAGTTGTATCTCTATTGCACTCCTATTAACCTAACTATTATAAGAAAATGAAGAGCAAAGAACTACGACGCTAATACTTCATTGAAACGGAAAGTGAAAAAAATATAAAGTTAAATTAATAATAGCAAATATTTAATCTATAGTCAATACGTTGCAATATTTAGGGTGATTATTGTCGAAAAAGCAGCGAAGGAAGCGAAAATAATCCCCACCAGGATCAGTCTATGAAAGCTGTGCAGAGACATGTTCTGTCACTTAATTTAGTTTATCTGTTACCCTAAACCAGTCTCGTTTCAAAGTCGCGGAGCAACTAAAGTACGAGTCCTTGTTAGTCTCGCTTCTTCCACTCATTCAATATGTTCATAAAAAATGAGGCGTCTTTTGAAAATGGCGACCGTTTCCAGATCATTTTTAAGGTATAATTGCTCGTTGGATCCGTAGCATGTTTTCCAAGTGAATAACTTCCACCAAAAACCTTCTCAATTTAATTATTTCCCAATATTCAAACATTGGAAACAGTTTTGGTTTCTCAATGATTCCAGCTTCCTCCAGGGACATAATTCCAGGTTGAATGGCTTCGTTAAATTGTTTTCAGTGATTTGCTTTTATCTATTATGTTTGATATTGTCGTATATTTATCTATAATACGTATGGAATAATTTCATTTTGGTTTCTACCCCGAAGCTGAAAAACCTCAGCCAAGATTTCGAAAATACCGCTCTTTACGTAACGGAAACCGAATGGGCCTCCATCTTGGAATCGTTACTAAAAGGAAATGGACGGAGAAAGTTAATGCCGGAAAACATGTAAATAAAACTACAGATCTCAAGGACAAAGGTGTGAAAAGCATGAATTGAGGCGTGAATCTGAGGGACCACTGAAAGTGTCTATAAAAAATATAAGGGAAAATATTTGCTTAACTGACATCGTTCGATAAGAAGTGTGACGTCTTCAATTTTCCTTTAGTAGTGAAGTAGTGCGGATGTGAAATATAAAAATACTGACTATGAATTGCCGTAAAAACTCATAAATATTGTTCTAAAATGAATAGTATCCGATCAAGATTGAAGTGATCAAATTAACGTTCATCTATTCAATGAGGAAGTGCTAGGCTGCACTTGAGGTTTACATGAAAATTTTCAACAGTGGAAAATAAATCGATAGACGTCGTAAATTTTGCAAAATCAATACACTTCCGAAACGAAGGTTTTATGGATTTGATGTAAAATATATAATATGTGTTGAGCAATGAATTTAGAATGAAAATATTACTCCTTAAAATAATCCTATTTATAATTTCCTGAGTACTCGTTTTCTAAAGCAGATTATATGTATCGTTAAGATCAGAGAGTTAATGAAAAATTAAGTCGTTTGGATCCGAGACATTCTTGGCTTTTCTTAGTAGGCAGTGTCCTTTAGCATCGGGACCCTGAGATCCTTCTCGATAGTCCCTAGTCGTCGGAATATTTCAGGGAAATATTAAAAATAATAAAACTCGAGGAGCAGCTACTGAATTCGATTATATTACTCTTACAATGTATATCCTTTGGAGATAAAATAGCCATCGGTTTGTACCACCATTTACTACGTTTGGATACAAGGCATAATGATAGAGAGGCTATCAAAGGGGATAATAAAAGAGAAAAAGTGTAGTAAGATTGTTGATCGGGCGCATGAAACGGCGCACAATTTTTATCATAGAAGCGTAAAAGGCAGAAAAGGGCTTTTATCGGGATGAGATAAGAGTGGGGTGCTTCCTCTATCATTTAAGTTGAGTCGCGGATCGGAGGAATAATGGGTGAAGTTGAGAAGATTGTTGAAGGGGAGGTTATTACGGCGGAAGAGTTATTGGGAAGAGGTCAATGACGGGAGGGTCGGCTCGCAGCAATATAGGCTGTTTAATGAGTGCCTTTGGTTTGGACAAAGGCGGTCACTGGCATTATAAAGCCTTCACATAGACTTTTAACGGCAACTTTCTCATAATGGCTGCCATAACAGACTGATAGGCTCAGTAATACAAGAGTGATTCCCTAAGTATTTTAAGGGTTACTGCAAATGGAACCTCACCTAATTGGTGATGAAGAAGAGAGCCCTTCGCAACAATTTATGAATAAAGTCTGACCATAATACGACAAAGTGAGGACGGACAGAATTTTGAATGTCTTAATCAGGTGTGACAAAAATACTGCTTATATTTTCCACGTTAATTTTTCATTTCTCCGTCACTTCCATTTTTTCGCTTTGTTTGATGTCGTCATCCATTATTTGTTTATACCTTTTCCAATTACTATTTTATCACCTGAAAGTGGTGGTTCACAAATCGTTAGACGCTTAAAATTATATTTGGTCTGCGACGATCATGAGATCATTCCAGGGGACTGGTTTTAACAGATTTATACATACATACATATATACAGAAGATTTATAAACTATACGAGTACATTTTATCATGTGAATTATATAAATATATACAATTCAGCT
Source organism: Ladona fulva (assembly GCA_000376725.2). NCBI lineage: Eukaryota > Metazoa > Arthropoda > Insecta > Odonata > Libellulidae > Ladona > Ladona fulva. The sequence continues at coordinate 248,819 of KZ308731.1, forward strand.
GTCGTTTAAAATAAATAATTCTTTAAACTGTATAACATTATCACTATCGCGATAGTTGAAATTAATTCACCGGCCGCGGTGGCGGAGTGGTTAGCGTCCTAGCTTTCCAACATTAAGGTCCCGGGTTCGAATCCCGGCTACTCGGATTTTTCCGATTAGGGAACGATTGTGTGTTCTTGTAAATAGTAATAATGGATGTAATTGGAGTAAACCTGTTTTCATTATAGAAGTTATTATTATTTAGAACGTCGATTTTTTACCTTATGTTTCCGAAGCGAACCGCTTTTGATGCTCATATGGGCAGCACTAACCAATATCTATGAGAGCCCGATTCTTTCTTATTATTACCGATAAGTATATCACTCAAATCTGTTATTTTTGTCAGAGATTTATGCATTAGATGGATTAGTAGGCATTAAGATGGATTAAGCAACGAAATCTTAAACTCGATTTTAATTATAAAAAATATAAGGGATTATAATCTTTAAAGAGAAGGATTGAGCATGCAAGGAATGAAATAGTGTACGGCTGCACGAACTGCGCTCGTTATCGAGAAATACTGATCTCATACTCTCTTATCATTTCTCTTTTTAATAAGCTGCGCTTTATTGAGAACATTTTGTGGTACCGTTGTTGAGCGGCAAAATATGGCAAATCGCGTAATTCTATCTCGTTCGTTGATGCACACTTTCACAAAGTGTCTATTAATTATGATTACGATTTAACTCTGTTTGATATATAATCAATTGGTGCCATCTGTAAGTTACGGGACTTGTGTCATTGCGTAGAGTGTATAACGTGTGTCTTCGGTAAAAGTGAGGAGGTTATCCGGGAATCCAGTTCATATACTTTACTGTGCCTGCACTTTTAAATGGCAGTGCCTACCAACTAGTGTGCCGTGCGTAGAGTATTATATCTGATTCACTCGATGTTGGATTTTTTTAGTTCAGCGAAAACACTCGGAATAGAGAAATTATTTCGTTTTTGTATTTCCGGGTACAATTTTAACTGTAAATACGTGGGTGTTTGTGTTGCCACAGTTGATCGGTCGTGCTCTTTGTGCAACCCTGCATTTGGGTGTGTAGAATATCCTGTGAAGCCAAACTTATAAAAAAAGATGCAAATCTTTTCCTAAAGAAGGCCTTCAAATCGGCGGCCGGTTCTTTTCACTGCAACCAAAAGAGTACTTGAGACGATCTTCTACGTACTAATATAAAGTATAAGGATAACGATACATAGGTGCAGATCCTATTTGCATGATTTATAACAAATACTTTCCGTATAATTAGCTCTTGTGACTTCTTTTTATATGCTATTATCGCTAACACATTTCTTAGCAATGCCATTCCTTCATTTTTATCCGTTCATTATTCTTCATCATTTCCTTTCGTTTTCTGTCGTTGCTTTTGTAGTCATTCCACCTGCATATTTTCACAGATTTCTTCTCTACATTTTTATTTCAGCCTCTCTTGGACTCTCAGCAATGGATCTCTCAAGGAATGCGATGCAGACAGAGGACCTCTTCGACCGAAGATCTGACGATAGATCTTATTGGAAGACTGCTTTCAAGGTATGTTGTCCTCTTTTTTCTTTATTTGTTCATGTCCTCTAATTAATGGAATTTTAGATCTTCATTAGCCGCATTATTTTCTCAGGCCTCACATTATTTGATGCTATCTGATGACATGTCATATCCATTTTTATTCACTGATAGTTGGTGAAAACATAGGGCGCCCCAAGCTCGTGAGCGATTCGCTGGTTTGCTGGCCCTGTTTAGTAATTGGAGCCAGGCAGATATAAAAACTTGTTAAGGGAGACTGAGGGTGCAAGGGGTATATCATTTTATAGTCCATCTCATTACCATTAATCAGAATGTGCGTTTTTGGGCAGTCGAACTCTCGTCTATTTTGCTCTCTGTTGTGAAAATAGCCTCTCGCTGGTCCTCACATATGCAAAGTTCATTTGTTGGAGCTTGGAAGTTCCCAGGCTTCTTTCGGCGATTCAAACCCAATTTTTCTACCCAATTGCAAAAGAACTTTTCGTTCGACAGTGCTGAAAAGACTTCCTATTTTAATTTCATCAACAATAATGGCTAAACTGAAAAAAATGAAAAATTTGCATTAAACGTGATTGTTTTTAAAACTGTAATTCAGTTAATGCAGTTTGGAAATTAAAGGCCAGATTTTTTGTCACCCGTTCTTCATATCTTTAGAATGCAGTTCAAAATAATTGAATATTGTACCATCAAAACTAAGATAGAAATGGTCGTATTAGAGCGCTGTCATTGAAAATTCCACCTGTGCAGCACGATTTGTTGGTCTCATATTTTTAAATAAATTGGGAAACAGGCGAAATGTGGAAAATTTATTTCAGAAAAAGGTTTAAATTTTCGTTTACTTTTTGTTGCGGGTCAAACTTTTTCATAGATCTTTAAATTTTGACAGAATGAGAAATCGAGAGTGTAATTTGCAATACCTGCGTACGCAAAGAAAGAGTATTCCGTCATCCGAATATTCTCCTCAGTAGAAGCCGTGACGTATACATTACGGCAATTGAATGTATTTTTAACTGTGTTATTCCTTTTAGAATTTTCTGAGAATTGTTTATAAACCTAGATTTGTAGATTTGTTTTTTACATTTGCCTCCGCCAATTTGGTCTTCTGCTTACCCTAAATACTAGGACGTACACCTTGATGAGGCGGTCTCGGGTTCGATCCTGGCGGGAAGCCAATTTTTGATTGGTTTTAATCCAATTTGTCCCCAAATTAGAGACGGTCCAACTGCAAAGGTTCGTTTTTTTATCGAAAATTACGGTTTAGGCTATGACTCGGATGGAATTCTTTCTCAAAAAACTATATTGCTGACGAAAGCTTCGTCGGAAATTTAGTTTTTTGAAGAAAGAAAAATTCGTCAATACAAAATTTGTCAAAGAAACAGTTGATTGTTTTATGAGATTGTATTGTAGCAATGAGAAGAAACGAGAAGGCGTTTCGAGGAAATAACCGTAGGGAGGGATAGTCGATTCTGAAGGTTTATCCTTGGCGAAGTAGAGAAGCTAACCGAGTTAAATACGAATGTCGGGGTAAATATACCCTTGTCAAACGCCAATGGCAAATTGCAGGAAGAATGTGTATTTAAATGTAAATGTGAATCCCAACCAGGATATGGATGGCTGCAAGGACACCCGACTATAAGAATCAATGTGAAATTCAAAGCAATTTTCATTCACAAATTCATCATTATCATCATCTTAGTGAGAGTAATGAGGTTGAATGAGACTTGTTTATCTCTATTTACTGTACCCCTATGTATGTGCCCAGTTTTATCGTACGGTTTAATCATGATACGTCCTTATATTCCGTATGATCCTATTTACAAATACCGTTTTTAATTGCTACATAATTCAATTTATTTTTTCATTGCCTTCTCCGTTTTATTCCACTATCGGATTTTTATATCTGTCGATGTTCCTTTTATATCGTAAGCTCCATGAGCTCCTCTGATATTTCCAGATTTTTACCGTAAATTTAGTAGTAAAGTATATTTTCGTCCCAAACAGCATATTTTCTGTTTTAGTGTTACATCATTTAGATGAAATCGAGGTTATTATCTATTGCTATCTCTACCTCATTAACATTTTTGATGACTGATTTCTCTTAACTGATTTTTGTCGGAACATTTTACTGTCACCGCTAGGGATTATGACTTTGCAGCATTTTTTCCAGCAAGTTATTAATATGCAGCGAGTACATGGCATCCAGCGGATGAAACGTGTACCCGCAAACTCGAGGAAGTGCAACGCAAGGCGAATCGATTTGTTAAAAATGCTACGATACAAAAGCAAGCGTTACACATATGCTCTGAGGCCCAGTTTGGGAATCCTTGAAAGAAAGGAGATTAGGCTGTGATTGCTTGATAAATTCAGAGAAAGTACATTTGTGGAAAATGTAATTGCTATTATGCGACTGCTACTTCGGCCGATCCGACAATGAAGGTCAAATAAGAGTAATTGACGCAGGACAAGTCGTTTCGGGGACTCGTCCTTTCCGCGATCGATACGTGAAAACAATAAGCTAAAGAGGAATCTCGAATGCTGTTTACACCCACTTCCGTACCCTAAGATGCGACTTGCGGGGTATTTATATACATTTGGATTGATTAATTCTTATTATTAACAACAGAAAGTTTTAATTTATATATTGTTGTCCATAGAGCTTCTTTCTTTAACCCCAAATCTACAAGTTTTCTTTTACGAGTTAACTTAAGATATCAATTCGTGTTAACGTGAACCGGCTTGAGGGTGTTATCGGGAAAATAAGAAAACGATTATCATTGAAACCGAGTATTTGCACCGAAAAAAGAAGGGCTCTTCATCTCCTTTCTTTCCATTTTTTCAACTTTACCCGCAGCCACTTTTGACGTCGGCGCTCTTCTTTTTTTTACGAGAGAGGAAAAAATCTTGGGAAGAATGAGATGGCCATGGGGAGCAACAGTGGCTCAGCGGAAAGCGCATTTTTCGATCGCTTTTTGTTTCTCTGCCGACAAAGCACAACCCCATGCGATAGCAGCCGGCTGTTTTTTTAAAGATTGAATTAAAGCAATTCTCCCTCTCTTCAAAGCGTGCTCGCCTCACGCTCTCCTTCTGATCGTAAATTTCGCAGCACGCGCCTCGCCAGGAAAACGGCTGCCGTGTCGCGTGTGTTGAATATATATATAACGCGCCCTGAGAAGTGGCGCGCCTATTAAGTCGCCATTGGGGAGCGGTGGGTGGCAAAGAAAACTCCCGTGTGTATGGGATAAGTGAGAAGTAATGCACCCTTCTCATTTCAGTGCTATTCGTGTGTGTCGTGATAATTAGACGGGCTCTCGGTCGCGGAATTATGCTTTTAAAGTCGGCTCAACCAAAACTTTCATTAAAACGTCGAATTCAAGCGAGAGAGCGGGAGATGTGCAACATCGTTCATTGCATTCATACGCAAACCAACACGAATAGCCCATTCACGCTGATCGGGCACTTTTAGTCGACAATTATTCATTATCCGATCGTAATTGACTCCGCCTCTCCTGTTTTAGTCGCACGTTACAAACATAGACTCCGTAACAACTGAATTACGTTTCTTCATGCGAAATTGAACTTGCGGAAAGAGCAGTTGGGAGCAAAATGATTAGAATGGTTTGCGAGGAAATAGGAATGTTCAAAAGGGAGAGGTTAAGCGAGGAAACGCTAGTTGGATGACCTGTATGAGATGCCAAACGAGCGTCTTAATTCTGAGAGGAAATGAGGGTTAATATTACATTTTATCCATATTACAATTTGTCTTACATTTTATTTGTCAATTAGGAATTTTGTAGTGCAATAGAATACGGCACCCAATAAAAAAGATGCAAGCAAAAATGTTATTTAGAATTCCCAAGGAGAGACGGACATGAAAAAGTCTGACAGGACCGGGAGTCGAACCAGGCTCTCCTAATTAGCGGTTGGTGGCTTTATTGTCGCTTACTTGTAGGCAAGGGCGCGAGCTCTAACCAGGAATTTGGAGATCCGGGTTCGAGTCCTGGTCCCGTCAGACTTTTTTCATGTCCGTTTTTCTTTGGGAATTTTCCTAGGTGCATTATCGTTTGAAGTCACCTAAATCTTTTTCCTTGTTTGTTATTTAGAATATAACAAAATATGCATATAAGTTTGAATCAGGAAGTAGATATGAAGGAAGATATGTTAATTAAAGGTTGGTGAATTGTGGAAAGGGTTTGATCTAATCTTGTAGCCGCGAAGATAATAGGAAATTTATGAATTTGTTAAAGTAGAAGATGTAGTCAAAGAAAGGAAAGCAAGGACGAGCGTGGAAAATAACTTGATTATTCCGGTAGGGAATAGCGGTAATAATTAGTACTTCCTTGTTCAGTAGTAACTGTTGAAATGTCTACATCGCAAATGAATCAGTAACACAGTACATTCAGTAGGAGAAACAGCCGCTTGATAAAAAAAGAGATGTAGTTAGCCATCGAAGCTTGCCTCTGTGCCTGAATTCGGGCATTTCACTTCTTCAAATATTACTATGAGTTCTAATAAAATTAGCTATTTAATGGTGCACTGCCTCGTAATGACTTCCTATTTTGTCTGTCATAGAAGCTGTATTAGGTAGAAACGAGGATTTAAACTATATTTGTATCATAATATATTCCCAAAGGATTTACGCAACAAATGTCTTTCATTAGATTATACAAAGTTTCTATTTGGAGTGTCATTGGGAGATATCCACTTTACTCTGTGGGAATTGAGAATATCTTGAAAAGCCTCCGTTTTGTGAAATTCGTGAGATGCGCTTGACGGGTTACATGAGTGAGACTGAGCTTCCAAATATTACGGAAAGTTTGTGACATGAAATTTTATTACGTGGCTTAAAAATAAGACATACTGATCCAAGAATGCCTGACTTTGTCAGCTTAATACAAGCTTTTGTTGAAAAAACAATCGTTTTTTACATTTTTATTATTTAATTTTTATATTTGTTATTATTTACTCACAATTTGGCAGCTTAGCGATAATGATTTGTATTAATTTTGTTAAACTTACTATCTTCAGTTCAACCAAACTCAATTTCACTAGTTTCGACATGCATAATTTATGAAAGCAATCTGATCACTAATATAATGTAATTGAGATTTCTTCATAGCCGTCCCTGAACTTTTCAATAAATACTCTCCGACATGCATGTGTATATAATATTCCTCGCGGTCTTCGGCGATGTTTATTTCCATCAATTTGCCTGAAGCTTAAAATTTAAAAGCTTTTACGTTCAGACGAACAACGGAATTTCATTCCGAAAAATATACTATTGACATCCTTGTGCAACAGAGAGACTGAAAATGCAATCAATCGATCGCCCTCGAGGATTAAGGACGTAACTCCGTCTTATTTGCCTACTCTAAATTTGTACGTATAACAAACTTATATTACCATCACAGAAACGCGGAATGAGAATAACTGCATTCGTTGCATCCGATAATGTTTTACGCCAACTATGAAATGAGTGAATTTACATTTACGATTACGGAGGTTCTCTTTGATTAGGCGCAATCATAAAACATCAAATGGAGATTCGTAATCGAAGCGTACATGAATGCAAGCGGAGGGGTAAGTTAGCATCACCCTGGAGGTACTACATCCACGAATTGCCGTGCTTTGGAGAGATATAAGGATATATTACTAATGGACGTAAATTTATGTCTAGAGCCAAATAAAATGAATCTTCGATTGTATAGGTGTATCTAATTAATCTTATTTAATGCGGTGCACCGCCAATGGATGCGAGTTATTAGCAAAATCACTACATTACAGGATTAGCGATAGGAGAAGACATATAGAAGGGGAAATTTTACAACAGTACGAAATAGCTGATTATACGCAAATGGATAAAAATGCATTCCTAACAAATTAAACTTAAACACAGATTCACTTCATGGCTATGAAACAATGGGAGTAATTTTAAGGCGTACGTCTAAAATAGTTCAATTAAGTGGAATTCCCCCTGTAATGGAAAGAAACAGAGTCCAAAGACATACAAACTAGGACATAGGAAATAAAGAAGAGGATTCGACTTTTAAATAGTATGGGAAAATTATGAAATCAATTTCAGGGATAAGAGGTGCAAATAGATACTGTAAATAGTTATTAGGTAAGTTATTCAAATAAATAGTGTTAAATAGTGGAACTGAAAAAGTAACTGCATACTATGAAAGGAAATAAAGCATTGGGTGATGAGATAATTTCAGTTTAAATTCTAAGAAGCTTTGGCGACTTGGCAACAAAAATTCTGCAGAATCTGAGGGTTATAGTAAGGTCAATGAAATAGCTCTTGCAGAAAATGCCGTCCTTAGGGTTTATAATTTAAGAATTGAGAGAATAATTAAGATACGGATGGTAATGAAAGTGATATATGGATACGACGCAACGTCCTTTGCCGACAAAGTCTCCTGAATGGCTTGAAAGTGTTCTGCCGTGATAGCTCAACGGACAGAGAATCCGACCGGCAATTGGGAGATCCGGGTTCGGTTTCTGGTCCCGTCAGACTTTTTTCAAATCCATTCTTCCTTGGGATACGGAAAGATGTTTTTGGTTTATAGAGAGGGAATGGAACGAGGGATGTGATTTGTGTAGTGAAAGCAACAGAAAGAATTTGGATTGAAGACGATTATAATGTGCACGTGTTTCAATCTATAAAGGGCTTCGATAGAGTGCAATTGTTAAAACCTTAGGGAATATTAAAGTGTATTGGAAAGATAAGGGATTGGTGCCAATTGTGTTCTTCAATGAACCACAGAGAATTGGGATAGCTGGGAATCAAAATGGAAGGAGTTAAGAAGGTAATGTTGACTTTTTTCATAAGCAAGATTTAATATATACGCAGGGGAAAGGAACATAGGTAAACAATTGATGAAGAATTAAGAGTTCGGTGTAGAATTAGTGAAGTCAGATAAAGAAGCTATAGTATGAGTCCAAAAGGGGTTTGAAAATATTATGGAATCCTCTAAATTTTAAGATAAGGTTTTGGGATAAAAAACACTAGAGAAATAAAAGTTATGAGATTTTCTTAAGGAAATAATGATAAATTAAAATTAGGATTGATAGGGAAATCCATATCAGGTGGATCAATTACCCTGCTTGGGTTGAGTTTTTTCTGGGATGAAAGAAGCATATAAGTGGTTAGAATAAGTGAACTACTTTTGTTCTTTTCGCACTAAGAGAGGAACACTAAAGAAAGTAATTGAAGACTGAAAAAAGACAATTGTTTGCGCTAAGGCAAAATAGGAAATCGATGCTGGCGGACCTAACTTCGTAGAAACACATTACTAAATAAAAAGACTTTTCCTCCTTTTCCACAGAAACTACTTCAAGTTCTGTTTCACAAGCGTGCTTTTACCTTCACTTGAAGATGAATATCTCTGTGGAGAAGTAGTGCCTTTTTATTTAGTACAGGAAAAATATGTCTGACTATATAAAGGGAGGGACAGAATATTAAGGAATTGCATTTATTGAGTAGTTTTTGAGCAAATGTACAAATTGTAAGGTAAATATTAGCATGACGCTTTTACCACTGTCTACCACGTGAATTCCTGGCCCTAGAATTGAAGATATCGTAAAACGTTCTGGAAGCACTTTAAAAGCTATTGGAAGATATCGTGCAAATATTGATCTTTCGTAATTTCGAACAGAAACGAATGTTTTAAAAGGGAATAATACGCATGATTATTATTTTTTGAACACGTGATGCTAAATATCCCATGGACATTTTATGTGATACTCTTAAATAAATATTTTTAGTAAACTTAAATAATCGTGCGATCGAGAAATCGAGTTTCTATCGAATCATCGTGGCGATTCAAACCACTTAAGGGATCAAAAGAGCTCACATTCCACATTTTCTGGAAACAATCGCTGTGAGATATCAGCGAAACATTTTGTGCACTCGTTAACCTGTTTGAATGAAGCAATTACTTGAAGTAAATTTGATTGGCGAAAAATTAAGACATAACTGACAGATGAGGATAAAACAGAAACAAATGAATATGTTTACTAAATTAACCAAAATTGAGTGCATTTTTGTAAGCTCCTCTGATATAAATTTGAAAATCTCCACATTTTAGGCGAAAAATAATAATCGCTGTCTATTTCACGTGTTCAGAGTTGCGAATTGACGCGGATAATTGCATTATGGATAATGCTATCACTAGTCATCAACCTGGGCTCTTTTATGTTGATCTCATTATTTTGTGTTATATTTTCCCTGCTTAAATCAAGTGAATTGTGCAGAGGTTTCAAACTGTTAGCCTGTTCGTTCTGCGTAAATTACAAATTACGTTCATTAAAAAGGATAAAGCATAATTAACGTACAATGCTACTTTACAATTTTAATATCAGATGTTCACGCCATCTTCTATTTACTAAGTTTAATTACAATAAATGCAAAAATACTTTACAGCGAGTGTCAGATTGTTTACTCGAATCTAAACATTTATTTTCCTTACTTCGTTTTGTGTGTATAGTGGACAGCATTTCATCTACATCTTTATCTACATAAATATCCTGCAAGCCGCCTTTCGGCGTGTGGCAGGGAGTGTAAACATCAAGAGTTGGAATTACCTCTTTAATTTATGGTTATCGCGTATCGTTCGCGAAAGAATAATTCCTTAAAACGATTTGTCCTCGTATCTTAGACACTTAACCGATTTCAATATATACTCGCTTTCCACCATTCTTAATTTAAAACTGTTGTTAAATATTTAGCGAAGAGTAAACCTAAAACGTGATTTGATTCAAAAGATACAGTTCAAGCAGCTGAGGTGCTTACGCGCGGTAACTAGATTTCTGACCGATTTCCTGCAATCGTGATTAATAAATTTGCTCATGAATGTGCAATTCCGCAAGGATATGGAATTGAAATATTAAATGTTTTAATCGGATAAGCCTCATAAATAATGAAACCGCAATGAGCATGCATTTTACACCGAAATTGCAAATTAAGCTACGGCTTCCACTGATTGATTGCTCAATATCAATGATATATTTATTTTGGCATTATTAAATTATTCCCCCTAAAAAGATTTTAAAGTTCAAGATAAGGCAAATCCCCGCTCCACCGTTTCCATACCAAATTTGTCACTAATCATGTATTTGTACCTTAAATTTCATTGTTAAGATTATTACAGAATGTAATAACTAGATGCAAACCTGCTGTACTATAGTTCAATGATTTTACTACACTTTGCACATTTTCACCCTAGTGTCCCTCCTTTTTATATTCATAACCGGCCAATGATGGATGTAAATATTACTGTAAGAAAGAAGGTGAAAATTATTCTCATGAAATTTAGTTTGGTGTTAGGTAAATAACTGAAAGTATATGACCTCAGATAATTAAATGACGTAAACATTTTTCTGATTTCCAATCAATCGCATTCTTAGATTGCTTTCTCATACAGTTATCTTCCTCAAACATTCGAAATTGTTCCTCGAAATTGTTAAAATATCTCTCTATTTATACTTGCCTTCAAATACATTTATTTTCATACCAACAGCTACTACCAATACTACCACTTGACCGTAGAGGAATATTTAATTCTTCTAAAGAAATTATCACGTGATTCGATTAGAAATTAAAAACATATAAACTATTTGAAATTCACAATTCTGAATTATGTGTCATGTTGAAGGCTTTCAGTTTTGCAAATATAAAGTGAAAGTTAGATCCTTATCAAGCAAATAAATGCAAAATTCGAGGTATTGATAATAGTTGCAGAAAATTGTCGATGAATCCCATTCAATATGCATTAAGTTAATCCAATAAATATCTCGAAATATCTGTGACTCAGTCATAATTCCGTGAGTTTTCACTATTCAATATTATCATCCCATTAGAGTTTTTGTCGAGAGAAGAAAGCAATTACCTTATGAGAACACAACTAAAAATTCAATCGAATTTTGACTAAAATTTGCAAGATTTCAGTATCCATTATTGTAATAGTGCATTGATCTTGATTTAACCTTATGCATTTTTCGTTGATTGATTGATTTAAGATATAATGATTGCTTGATAACGTTATAGGGTTATAATGTAGTTGAGTTTGGTTCAAATTCTTCTCTAGCTATAAGAACAATTGAATGTAGATTTATTTTACCCAGTTTTGGCAGTTCTCAGCCTTGAAATTCAATTTCTATTAATGAATATCTTGATAGGCTTCTAAAGCTTTAACGGTCATGGCTTTCGGTATTCCTCGTTCTAATGACTTTTGTTAAATAACTAGCAAGTTTCGGAGAAAATTTATGAATGGATTAATTGTCATGAATATTTATGTAAGTTAAACGTATGCGTATAACTTAATGAGAACATTTAAAGTAATACGAATGGATAAATTTATGAATTCGGATATTAATGGACAAATGATAGCCTCCAGACCTTAAAGAGTTAACGGAAATTTGTGCGTAAAACTGCACAGTTGCAACAAGTAGGTCCATCAAGTATTCACCAGAAGCTCCCATACTAAATGTACAATTTCCTGTTCCTAAGCCAGTTATTCTAGTTTAAATTCATCCAGCGCAAACCTGAAAATGTTGGCGGATATTGAATGCCGCGATATGCATTACCTTCGTGTGTTGTGGTGCATCTGCTTCTAGGGAATATTAGCTAGGATTTACGTGACCCTGAAAGGCGTGTATTTGATACCGAGGAGACATCGGTTCAACAACCCTAGCATCATGTAGCATGTAGCTACATGATGCTAGGTACATGTACATCATGTAGCTTGTCCTATATGATGAAGTGTTTCGGATGCGCCTTGAAGTGGGAGGATATGAGAACCAATCGGAGGAGATTCTCCCATTTGATGAGGACATTCGCAGACGACGAAATCCATTTAATTGAGAACCGTATTACATCTACTGGTGGTGGAATACTCAAGGAACATCTCTATCTCCGAGAAACTTACCTTTATATCAAGCGGATTTACAAAATCGATAAAATTTATTGCCAGCCATTTCGCAAGTAAAAATTAAATGAACTCTATTAGCTCCGAAATAATATTAGGTACGGAAGTCATAAAATTCAACTGAAATACTAAAGACGGTAGGAAAAACGTTCAAACCCAGAAAAATTTGGGTATGAAAAATGGAAAGTACTTTCTTCCTCAGGAATCTCAGGGAATCGTATGTAAGTATTACACAAATTGAGCAAACGGCTTGGAGTCCAACCTAAGGCTAACATTAAACATACAAAAGTACAAACTCAGAGAATATCTGCTTTATGTATTTAGATTACAGGCTCTAATTTTACATACACTAACTGGTATTAACAGAATAAAGCGAAAAATCTGATGTTGTGTTAGAATACTTGAGCATAAATTTTCAGTAATAACTTTTTCACCCTTACACATGTTTCGGACTTGACTCGGTGGTAATCCCTTCTAATACAGAATATTTTTTAATGAACTATTTCATCCACGACTTAGAGGAGATTTAAGGTATATGGGATAAGGATTAAGGAAAGGTTTGAATACTTTGCAGGATAAAGTCCTGCGGCTGATCCCAAAGGAATAAAAAGTGTGAAAAATTGCGACATGACTGGGACTCGAATTCCTTGCCTGGAAAGTGGGAGACATGGGTTAGAGTCCCAGTCATGTCGCTATTTTTCACACTTGATATATGGGATACCTAGGGTTTTCCATACGTACCACCTCATTTATTTATTAAATAAATTTATAGTTGGTTAAATATTTTAGTATTATATATTTAGGTATTATTATGTATGTAATATATATTTAAGTATTATTTTATATGTAAGTAATATTATTTAGTATATTTTTTATTGTAGTTATTATTTAAAAGTACTTTTGTAAAAGATTATTAGAAAGGATATCTTTCTTGATATGACTTGAATGGCACATTAAGTTGAGCTCCTTTAATTTGTATTTTAGGTGCTTGATTTTGTGTTCCTTTACTCGATCCATTCCTTATTTTCACATAAAAGCAATACATTAATAAAAATGGAAATGATAAACATCACTTACTTCCATCCAAGCTGAAGCTTTTCGAACTCATTCAAGAACTGAAGCCCGCACACGAAAATAACGTGAAGAGAATGGAACAAAATATATTCCTCGCGCGAAATATCGCAATCTCAGACTGAGAGTGCATAGAGAGGGATACGCCGATTAAAGATGTATAGATGAGTGCATTCCTTCGTAATTACGTTATGCTGTCTTTGGATGAAAGATATTCGTGGAAGACTGCGTTGGAAAATCAATGTAATAGAGTGTGCGCGCGTAGCAGCTGTGAATGTTTCTGCACTTTGGTATTTGAGCGTCGATATTTCTGCTTGGAAATGTATCGATGGAGAAGGGCGCGGAAATGTGATCTGCGCTTTGATTAGATTTATATTCTGCTTCTGCGCAGCTTCTTCGTCGTTTATCAAACTTTTACGGAGACTGAGTTCGCTATCTCGAGCGATCCTTTTCTAGGTGATAAATGGCTTATCTCCGTAAGGAGGTCATCTCGATATAATTAAGATTGCAGATTATGTGCAAAGTCCCAAATGATGATTGGAATCCCGTGATTTCGTAAGAAATCTAATCCCGAAACGATTAAAGTCAACCGATTTGAAAATTTCTACATCTACTTAAATATAATCAATATGATTCAATTAATTAATAATTATGACTTCCCAATCCCTTCCCCCCTCGTTAACCTAACCAAGAACCTTTTCCATACTCCACCCTCTCCCCACCCCTCCCATACAGCTAAAAACCATGGACATGTATAAAAATGGCTTATTTTCTGTAAAATTTACCTGAGAATGGCCGAGCTTAGGCCGAAACCGGTCGTACAATAAAAACTATTTTGTGGAAGTTACGAAGAACGGTGTATTTATTGAACTTTGGATCTGCTTAAATAGCCTGCAAGCCGCCTTTCCCCTTCGTAAGAGGGAAGTGGTGTCAGGAAATTTTGCCGACAAATTGAGCAAAGGATCAAAGTCTTCTGAAATCAATCAACAAAATTTGTATTCGAAGCGTCATAATTTTATATTTCGGCGTATTTTTAACTCATGTGCGTGAAAAAAACCAGGAACTGAACCAGAAATAAACAGGATACCGGAAAACCGTTACATTTTCCGAAATGGAAAGCGAAAGCGAACCGAGGAAATAATATTTTAACGGAACCGAAAACTGTTATTTCTTCTGCTTTCATTTGCGGTTTCTCTTCTAATGAAGTTCAACAGATACATTTACTAACTGAATGTTACGGTGATTCAAAACATACCATTTTAACATTAATGTTTCTTTATATGCTAAAATACTTTTTTATATAACTTTCTCTTTAACGCAAGTATATCTAATTTCACAAAAATCGAGGAAATTCTTTTCTCTCGACGGTTGTTTTTCATTAAAGAAACCTAAATTTCGCATTTTCAAATAACTGGAAAAAATACCAGAACGAAAATGATTGTCATTTGGTGCTGTGGATAAGACTAACCGTGGAGACGAAAAATTTGAGAAAACATTCTTTAATGCGTTAAAGCCATTTTTTATGAATAGTACATACATGCAAAGCAGTACATCTGAAGAAAAACCATTTTGAAGTGGAAGAATATGTAAGTTTTTTGAATATCTAATGTGAATTGACAATACATCACGATTTATAAATCTCGCCTTGCGGTGTTATTCTTTTTTAGCATTATCTTTAGGTTTGCAATATAAATTGCAATATATTGCTGATGTTTATTTGGTTAGTTAACCTAAACAGCCTATTCCATATCTCCAATCAGAATTTCAATAAATAGATTTACGAGACCGCAAGGATCTTCACTCCTTCATACGACTGTCTTATTATCTGGTTTGAGTTATGGATCGCCTAAATTCCCCAATGAGTAAAAAACAAGGAAAAACTTGCCCATGATTAGCTATGTATTTATGCGTATGCCCTATGATTTGGCGATTTTAAAGAGATCGTTCGCCCTATAAGGAATTCTCCTCTATTTCAACCTTCTGAATTTTCTCAATTTGTATTCAAAATAAAAAAATGTTTGCTCGGTTATCTTAAAATGAAACATATACCTTGGCACTCTTCCTTAAGGGAAACTAACACAAGATTTGTATTCCAAATGCAAGAAATGGCGTTCAATTTAAGATGCTTCAGTAATCGCCCAAAGGAAACTCTGCTTATTTTTTAAATATGCTGCTCTACATTTTTGTATTTACCATAAAAGAAGATGTAGATCGCTTTTCCTGAAAATATAAAAGTAAAACGTAGGTTTGAATCACTCATCATCAAGTATGTTATTATTTTTTTCCACATACAGTTAATGGTTTCAATAGTAAAAATGGAACATTAAATAGTAGATAGCCCACAATTATAATCCCGCTATATCACAGCGGGACAAATGTTTTTGCTAATATAGATCTAATTTGAAAGTAGGGATTTCTCACGTTTCATCGACGTTTTTATGTAATGTAAGAGCAATATTTATTTTATGGTTGATCGTAAATAATTCGCTATATTTTTACAGATTATTTTAAATTACGAAAAAGAAATTCTGGAAACGTAATAAATCAATCATGAAAATTTCATTTGTTTTCTGTTCTTTTTTTGGCAGGTCACTGATTACTACCCTGACCCCTAATTCCCCTGATTACTTCCTCTCATTTCCTCAAGGCCCTTTTAACTCTTCTTATTCCTTTTAAGCTCATCTAATCGATTTCTTTCCTTATACTCCCTTCAGACTCCTCTTTGATCATCCTCTCTCTTTTCGATTGCGACATATTTCGTAGTCCTTACTTCAGTTTCCTACTGTTACAGGTACACAAGTACATTTCAAGAGACTGCCATTAGGAAAGCAGATTACAATTATTTAATGAATGCAGTGAATCTGTTATATACCATTTTAAAATGAGAGACATTTTTCCTATTGAGAAGTAAGCGATTTAGAATTATAGTTCCATGGCCTGAAATTTTCAAAAGAGGGCATGAATGAACTACACAAATGATTCCCTTTAAAGTTTAGATGACTGCAATTGTTAAAATTCTCTTAATTTAACTTTTACAGATATTGTCTTTCTGCAAATTCAGTTTTAATAGCATAATAAGAAATAATTTTTGCCCAAAATGTTTATTGCACAGTTTCGCTAGTGTGCTTCAAATCAACAGAAGAGGTTTTTCCAAAGTGATCACAGACGTAGAAGGCGTTGGTGAAATAAACATTCCAACAAATCAAAAAATAAACATCCTAACTTGAAGAATTTTGTTATTTCTCGAGGTTACGCCTTAGGAAATCCATTTCATTGAGTATGAAGTAGTGAAAGAAGGTCATTGATCTATAGTTGTCTATTTACTTGAATTTGCTAAAGAAAGTCTAGTTAAGTAATCCTTTCAATAATAAGGAATATTAAATTTATTAGAGCAAATATCGGTGTTCTGTTCGAATTTTCTCTTACTTTCTTGTCCGTTATATCTTAAAAAGGGATTTTAATTCTTGTAGCTTTTTAATCTCTTTGTTTTGCATTCTTGATTGAAACTGATAAAGATGAAAATATTGAGTACTCCTTAGTATATATATATATTTTTTTTTCTGTGACATAGAGTAGTAAGAAACGCTTGCCACGAAGAATGAATAAGTAAAATTTAAAGAGGAAGAGTATGTAAATGAGGACATCAGAAACTCGTTTTAGAAAAAGGAAAAACATTATGCGTTACCTCGACAAATGAGTCAATCTAATAACCAATTTTCGACAGACGAAGATATTTCCGTTGTTAATCGTAAACGAATAAGGGTTCGGCTAACGTAGGATTTTTTATATTCTTGTCCATGTAAAAGATACGCAATAAATCACTGGTGATTCAAAATGTATTCATGCTTATGTACAGAGTAATTTAGAAGTGTCATAATGTTTATGTGCTCTTTGGGATTTGAGAATTCAGAGGCAATAGCAACAGGAGTAAACTTTAAACGTATAAATCAAAGTTAATATATCACTTACGTTAGGTAAATATGATTTTCTTTGACATCGCTATCGGGATATATTTATATAACGCCCATCAGACATAAGCTAAAATAACTTCGTAATTCTTGCAAGAGTTTCATATTGGGACTTGCGTTGAAACGATATTTTAATGCTCCTAAAGTTTTCTTCGAATCGCATCGGAAATATGCCAAAATTTCTGTTTCGAGCTAACTCGATGTCCCGTAAAATGTTGTGATAGAATCGTTGATGTAAAACTTTAACAAAGTTTAGCCATTATTCAATATTATTAAGGCAAATATAAGTTATGACAGAAATAATTACGGACTGTGGTATCGCTGAAATTTATCAAAAATATACAATAAAATAAATATGTCAGTAAAATATTGAAATATCCCATCTTTCCTTAAATTTCTGAGGAATTTCCTTTGAAGATTATTGTCTAAGCATAAGTTTTGATAAAATCGGAGCTATTTTTGACATCAACTCGAGCGCTTTCCCTTCGAATTGAATTATAGTTTAGAAGTTAGAGATACCAATACACTGCTGTGCATGTTTAAGTGTATCGATGGAATTGAATTGTATCTTTCCGTTCAGAGCCGCTGTTCAAACAGCGAAAGGTTACCCTTGGATATGCGTAGTAATTCGTAGATTAGCTGAAGTGGAACTTAAAAGAGTCATATGTATCTTTTAATCAATGAGAGTAATATAAGCAAAGACAGCTCTCTCAAAGGCAACCATTTGATCTGGTCGGTTGCCTTAGACATGCTAACATATATAATTTGTCAGAATTAGTCATTTTAAAATATGTGGAGAATATATGGTTATACTAAAGATCTGTGGATACACTTTGATGGACGATTACAGTAGGAATAAATAATTAAAAGTGAGCTCAAACGTCTATGCCATGACTGGGAATTGAACCCGGGGTGCCAGAGTAATCAGCCTAATGTAAGCGCAGTAATGGATAAAGAGCGACTGGACACAATCTGCCCAGCATCTTCCAATGCAGAACTGCACCAACCCATTGACATGAAGATGATTGCTATGGATGCCCAAATGATTCGATTGCTACATGTTACTTAGTTACTAGGCACCAAAATTGAAGAAAGAAAAAAGATTGGAACACGGTTGTTAACCTCTAACCAAAATTAAAATAAAAGGAAAATATTTTATTGTTTCAAGTGAAATCTGGAGAAATGCCATCATTAGATACTATCCTTAGTGAT
Source organism: Ladona fulva (assembly GCA_000376725.2). Classification (NCBI taxonomy): domain Eukaryota; kingdom Metazoa; phylum Arthropoda; class Insecta; order Odonata; family Libellulidae; genus Ladona; species Ladona fulva. The sequence continues at coordinate 267,553 of KZ308731.1, forward strand.
TTTTTAAGTAAAAAAGACGCGAGGCCATGCCAACGGAGCGCTGGTTACGTAAGTACTCTCCTGAAAGGGAATACGGTTTTTCTCCAGAGGAGAGGAATATTTCATCGGTTTCTATCACCAGAGTATCGAACCAGAACCATATTAGAACCGGAAAATACATTTTTACTGAATATTATAACCTGAAAATGAACAAAAAAATTCTTGTACTTAAATCGAGAATTTTATTTATTCCATTACTATTTTTGATCAATAGTTAATAAAGTAGAAAGTATTAAAAATGTATATCAATTCGTTTCGACCAACTAGGACCTTGATGACGGGATTGATGTCGGGACATTTAGTAAGCGCATACATTTCAGTGTCATTTAGTAATAGCTGAATTTTAGCGGTCTCAGTCCGGCCAACTTAATTGCAATGAATATGCATAACTCTCTGAACGAAGTGATAGTTGGTCTTCCTCAGATTGCCATAAAAATTCATCAAAATGTTGAAAGTAGAACTCGTTAACCAATTAGCTATTCGGAGGCAACGAACAATAATTATGTATTGTAAACAGTGACTTGTAACTCATTAGTTAACAGTTATACATTTTTAGCTTACTCAGAGTAATTAACAATTATATATTGGTAGCAGAGTAGCCTAGTCTAATTAAACTTATATATTTATAACACACCTAGACTTATTAACAATTACATTTTCATGACCCACATTACTTCTTTAATTTCCAGAATTTTGTTCTGAATTATTTTTTACATTGTAATATAAAAATATAAACATGATGAAGCCTTCGCGAGAGCGATAACGCTCCCGGATGGTCAAAGGTTCAGCTTTGTTGAAAGGAGTACTGGGTTCGATTTCGGTGGTGAAGAAATGACACCGTCGAATCGCCTTTAAAACTACCACTATGAAAACCCTTGAATCTTTGGAGCAGAAAGGAAGTGATTAAAAGCTGTTCGTCGGTTGTTGACGGAGCAAACCGAACCGCAAATTGTCATGCTCAAGGATCCGGGAAGAAAACAGGGCGGGAGTATGGGAGCGGAGAGCTAAATCTTATAGGTTTAATGGCTCTCACTCTGTGCGAACAGACACACGGACAAACAAACGTGAAGAATTGAAATCGGGGGGCAAAAATCGGCATTCCCTCCTAAGGTGGAACCGGCAAGGAGATTCTCTTTTTGGCCGCGTGGCGGAGCGGTAATCGCCTCGCGTAACAAGGCGCCCTTGGGAGGACGCAGCCGCCGTCGCGGCGCTGGCGTCGTTCCGTCGATCCGCAGGCCAGAGTTGGCGCCCGGGACGCGTCGAGGAAGGTAGTGACCTCTTGGGGAGGGTTTGGAGGGGAAAGAAGCATTCTGCATCCACTAAAAAGTGGCGATTCGGTGATTTTTGCGAATATATGTCCGCCAGTGACGCCTCGAAGAAGCGGTAGTGCACACTGTGACCCCCGCGACACATTGACCCCGTCGGGGCTGGAGGTCCGGGCTTCGTTCCCCGGCGCCTCTCTGTGCCGGCACCCTCGTGGTCCGGAGCCTTGTGGTGTCCTTTGGCGTGGGATTATTGATGTTCTGGTGGCAGCGACGCCGCCCGCTCATCCCCGGGGAAACGACGGTTTCCCCTTAAAACCGCGGCCAACGTTTCCTCAGTGATTTTTTACCCTTGTGATTGTTGTGTTTTGAGTGACGTCCCTCGAGGATCTGTTGTTTGTCGGCCGAAGAAGGAGATCGAGTGCTGGGCCCCGGAAATAAACGGAACCAGGTGAGCGAGAGGGCCGATTTTAAAGTTCTCTGAACCCACTTACCCTTTAGTGTCGTGGAATAGGTTATCAATTTCAGGAGAAGGTGAATGATGCGGGGTTCTGTCGGTTGGTGGATCCTGCAAAATGAGAGAGTGCAAGCACTCCTCCTTAAAACCTAGCTTCGAACGGAGTGGTTGCTTACTTGGTGAGATGATTTCGGAAACAATGATCCAATATTTATTATTGTTTTTCCTGTAAAAGTTCGGATTATCGTTCGACAACCTCCACAGGATTATGATATTTAAATGAAAATTGCTTCAGGTTTGATTTGCAACAGCCTTCGGGAAAGTTTGATCGCAATAAATTTATCATAATTTATGATTAGTCATCACGTACTTAATAATTCAGTTACAGTTACTTTGGTTATTTGAATTACTCTATCTTACGGTAAACATTTCAAATTGCGCTGAGATTTATTCGCTGCCGTTGACCTTAAGAAGTCTGCGTAAAAATAGTTCCATCTGGGTCTACGTGGGCGATGTATCACATATGGATCGGCTACCTTGTCATCATTTAATCTCTCATTCCGTTAAAATTGACTTTTGTCGATAATCATTCATCAGCAGATTGAAGTAGCATAGTTCAGAAATTATATGCCACAGCATATTATCACCGACATGTACGAGTTATTCATTTCAAACAGATTCTTTTTTTTCCTACCAATTTGCTTTACGCCTAATTGATTCCAGTACACTTCTTATGTGGCGCCTCTCTCGATATGACGGAGAAATACTTTTGAATTCGCTAATTTAACCTGTCACGTACGAAGAGAAGGCAGTTTTTCTTTGACGTCCCGTCCGCTCGCATATTGTTTTGGATAATGAGGGTTGGATGACAGACATCTATTGCGTCGTCTCTCTTCTTTAAGCGGAAAAACCTCGCCTTGGCCGTATAACTGCGAACCTTTTCTGAGGATTGGATTCGAATGTTCGCCACTTGCGACGAGCCTTTTTCCCTGTGACAGGTTATGGTATCAGATATGTCACGGATGGGATCGGTCGATAGCGGGCCTACTCTGCCAATTTATAATGTCGATGCCTAAATTTCCAATTTTGGCGCTGCTTCGTCGTCGGGGATGGCATCTTGTGCCTGTGTATACGCGCGTAAGATCTGATAACGCTTGGCCATTCATCTACGCCTTCTACTCTATGGATTCATACTTTTCTATCCGTATCTGAGGGAGTATCGCCGACAGATAACCCAATTTACTAACACCAGTTTTCGCACACCATTTACAAAATGAAATTCTTTGCGGAGCCTCGAATTTCCTGCAAACGCGAATTTGATTATTTTGAGCTAGAAAACTTATTTAAGCCGTGATGCACAAAGCCTATATCATCATCAATCATGAAAATCATTTTTGTTTATCAAATTCTGCACTTAATTATAGAACACATCACTGGAGGGTTTGCGGGAGCAATTCAGCATGAGCTATTCGAAAATGCGATACGTTATAAAGTGACCTCATTTCCCGACTTTGTCTTGCCTAATTTATCCTTGAGGCAATTGAATAAAAATAAGCATATGCTGGTGCGACATCGATGGCAACTGAGAAATTTGTAAAACATTTAATCACTTAATGGTCACTTACGAATGACGCTTCTAATTTCTTCGCGGGCCGAATGAAATTATATGGCGGGCCGCAGTTTTGCACTACCGACTTTAACCGTCCAAATTGGACATTTATTTCTCTTTATGGTATAGCGATTCCACTCATAAATCGCACGCCCTGATTTTTTTCTTTTAACGTTAAAGCTATGGGAAGTACTCACTTAGGCGTTACTCGGATGATGTCCTGAAAATCTTGTGAAACGTGAACATTGCTAGATCAAAAATGGAGTAACAATCCTCTTTTTACATTTACGATCAAATGTGTTAAGAATACCAAAGATTCTCAAAATAGCCAACAACGAAACTGCGAGGATATTTCGATAAAAACTGCGCAGTTTTTAAGTCATGAAGTAAACGAAAAGATCTTCAATGGAATACCTGATTCATTAATTATATTTCTGTTACTATTTTTTTATTTATCTATGTTATTTTTTCGTAAAAAATTGTTGAAGATACAATTGCAACTCGTTCCATTTAATATCGACTGAATTGGTCGGGTTTGTTTTTCATCATTAAGTGATCTTTTGGATACCTACACTACTTGTTTTGTTTTATTAGTGAAACCTAATGGCAAAATTCAGAACATCAAAATAGGTATTACTTTTGTATAAAGACCATGCGTTCTTTAATATAACTGGAATTGTTTTTTATATGAAGGAGTGGGATTTCCGTCGGACAGCCTTTCGTAGTATAACTTGTCACTAACTATTACAACCGACTCTTTGAATAGTGAGTTAAATAAAGCGTTAACTCTATGAAACTTTCAAAATTTATCTCACTTCCTAATTACTTGCCGATGATTTATTTATCAGCAAATTTATGAAATTATCAAAAGCAAAATTATATTATCATTCACTTATTTTATTATTAACATAACTTTTAGCAATGCTTGTGTGTGTGATAGTTACAATATTTGTAATATTAAAAGAAAGAATTTTCTATTTCCTACTAAATATAAAAATTGATATATTAATGTTAGAAAAGACCTTTTGATTTGGTTGTTCTTGAATGTGCTGTGTCAAAAGGTATGCAAAACCGAGTTATACAAAAGTAACCATTTCTGATATTAGGACATTCCAGGTGAGATTGGGGTATTATCCATACTTTGGACACTAAATTTTGATTACATTGTTTTAAATCCCTTCAAGAAATTCTTTTATGTACATTTATGTGTGTGGCCGAGAAAATAACGTCAAACTCTAATGAATGAAAGGAAATGTTAACACAAAATGGTCGATTTCCTGCGAATGTTCGGTGGTTATATAAAGAGCTGCAAAACAGGTTTATCTGACCAAATGTGCTGATTCTACGGGACACGGGAGGTATGTTTTTGACCAGCTAAACTTCGTTATGATTCTACTAATGTGGCATTTTTTTCAGCATTATGGGTGAAGTATAATCTGTGGTTGCTGGATGTATTTCACGCCATATTATCTTTATTTCAAATGCTCGTAATTTGTTTTTAAATCATCGTTAATTTACTTTCCATTTCCTCTTTAACTTATTATCGGAAGAAATAATCCCTCTTTTCCACCACTTAAGAATTACTTTACCATTCATTTTACTTATTATTTTAAATATTATGGGATCACTCTTCAAAAATGACTACCATTGAATAATAATATTTCATAATCGCGCTATCTTTAACTATATCTAGCGTTAAATCAGATAGATCACCCATAAAGTGGTTTCGTACGTTGTTTTTTTGAATATATATACCATCTCTAGTATTGACATATGTCAGATGATCTGATTTGTATAGCATCTTTCCGAGCATTTTGATACATTTTTTATTTGAATGTTTGAGAAACGGAATTTGACGGATTAATCTTATTTAGATAATAAAGTCCGTGGTTTGAAAGATAGATCGATGCAAACCAGCGAACTTCATTAAATATTGGTTAGTCTATGCTAAGGATGTCATTTTCTGCCTCTATTATCATGACACATTAAATAGATCGTACGAGTTATTAAATCAATTCTTGTTGTAGCCACTGTAACATTATATTTTCCAGATGCACGGGTGTATAAGGCGTAGTGAGTATTTTGGAGAATATTAAAAACTTTTATAACAACAAATACCATAGAAGATGTATTTTCTCATATAAGACGCATCCTCATTTTAAAAATAAGCTTTCACGAAAATAATATTAGTTTTCACGAAAAAATGCGTCTCATAGGTCGGTATATGTGGTGTCTTCACGATACATTACAATTTTGCTTCTAAGTTTCTGAGCGTCAACGTACATTCTTCCTTACTCTCTTGTATTTCATATCCAAATGAAAGTAACTTTACTTTTAGTTCCATGAGTAATGACAAAGAACAGTAAAAAAGTGGATACGATTGCTTTTAACAGAATGAAATCGATAAAGTTGAACACGTGTAGTATATAAATTTATATACTACACGTGTTCAAATGGTGCTCAGAAGCTATGAATTTTTCTGTTTCTCCAATGTATTTGGGCATAACATACCGCACTATGTGCAGTGAAGAGGTTATACTGTAGGTGATGTAAATAGTATCAATTGGGGGATTATATAGTAGATCATTTTATGCATGTTTATTGGAGGGGTTATATTTTAGGTCATATATATATTGGAGAGGCTACATTGTAGGTCATCTTTATCATATGCATTTGAGAAGTTATGTTGCTGTTCATCATAGACGAGGCTCACCGGGATAAGCGCTGAAAGCCTTAGAGAATTCAATCTAAGTTCAATACCAAGACGTTAATGTGTTTGGAACAGTCCAACATTAGAGAGTATTCTTTTTTTCTTCCACCTGATAAAACTCGAGAAGGGACATTGTATTTTATTCACGTCTTAAACACGTCTTTGAGGCATTGAATGTAATATTTCGGAGGACGAACTGGGGCTCCCACTTACGTACAGCCGTAAAGTGCCTTTGTGTGAGCCGTTATTCCATCGTTTATAACACTTACTCGAGGCGATATGCAGTAAACTTCGGCGCTGATAAGGGAACATAAAACTTAATGCTCGGATAATTTTGAGAATAGCCTCCGCACTTCTTGTTGTCATTCCCAAAATCGGATTTTTATATTTACTCTTTCCCTCCCACAAAATTTGCTATCTTTCCTTTTCGTCCTCATATTGTTCCTTTCGCCGATATCTCGCGAAGGTGTAGACAAACCTGCAGATTTAAAGATTCCCTTACCTTCCGTTCATCCAAACCCACTGCCTTTCTGAGCCCGTTTCCTCCATATTTTCAGCGGTGTTTTTATGAGAAAAAGAGCGAAGCATTGTGCTCATGATTCCGTGCACTTGGGTGAAGATAAAAGTCGGCGGAAGATAAGGTGCTTGCAAAATGTGAGGTCAACGCGTGAGCAAAATTTCCTTCCGTTTGCTCAAACAGACTCAGCGTTTTGAAAAATAATCAAAACATTTTAAACTTAAGTTGGAGAAGATCGTTTTTGATATGATAGCTCCCTGCCGAGCGCCAGCAGGCACGGTGGATAAGTAAATTACATATTATCAGAATGACTATTCTCAAAACACAGATCTTTGTTACGTTAAGTGAATTTGTTTCGGATGAGATGTTGATCGGAAAACGGAAGGTTAAAAAATGTATGAAAGTAGCAAAAGGAAATACTTGGAAATCTAGAGTTAGTTATTGGTATAGCATTGATAAAATTGCTTTGACTGTTGAGGTCATTTTGCACGTAGGCCCCCACCGGGAAACAAACCCGGGACCGCTTTCACCGAAGTCGAACGCGTTGCCAACTTGGCTATCTAGGAGACTCTAGATTTAGTTGTAGAGGAACTAAGTTGTTGACACTGATCCCATAATCACGTGTAAGCTCACAAGCAATGATGGGCAACTCATTCTAACAACGATATAAAGTTATTCTCGCACTTTGTGTTAATCGTCGTATTCAATCAGCTCATAAGTGTGGCTACGGCTGATTTATGTGATTTTTACTCGGGAAAATAAAATATATAGAGAAGATTATATAGCTAATATTGTAATAGAGCACAGATTCGAAAACCATAACCTTGCGGTCGAATGATAATGATTACTCTAGTGATCTTCAAAATGGAATGCTTGAGTTCAGCTATTTAATGGCCGAAGAAAATTGATGAAGCGGTTATTGAGCTTTTAGTAATGTGATAGCTCTGATTGAATAAGCTATGCTAATATACTGCAGTAATGTAACGCGGGAAGAAGCAGTAAAGAAAGCAGGATGAATGATTTAGATTGACGCTGATTTTAACTTACCTTATTAATTTCCTTTATTGTGGCTAAAAGAGAAATTGTAAGGCTCTGTTAGAATATTACATAATAAATGTCCCGAATTTTATGGGCAAAACTGGCGTTAAAAGACAATGTTTAATATATTATTGCTTTAATCCTTCAAAAATGAACAATGGTCATATCCCGCCATGATATCTCTCTTCTTTTGGAAGACTGGTTATTTTTCGAGAATATTTTTAAGAATATTGCTCTTGTCGATTCGATAATGGGATAAGGATTTCAACTTTCAGTCGCACGCGTATTATATATGAAGTTACGATTCCCTAATGACGACAAATTAGAGTAAGAGTCAGAAAAATCTTACAAAGAAGTCAGAGCCCTCAAAACACCAACTTTAAAGAAAGTAGAGGATCCGTCTAAAGGCAACTAAAATTTGCAATAAAAATCGGTAAAGATTGGTATGGGCAGCACTCTGGCAAGATATAACCCGTTTTCTAATTTAAAAATGCTCCACCTGTCATTTTCTTAGTTCATTAAAATTAATTTTTCTGATTAAATCTTTTTATACCTATTGAAACGTATTTTTAATAGGTTTAAACGTTTTTATATTGTTTTCATTTAAATACCAGTGATTAAAGCTTTGCTGATCAGTGTACTGATATATTGATGAAATTAATTGGTCGTTTGGAGTAAAATAAAGTATGAAAGCATGTAAAGCACAACTTGGAGTTAAAACGCCACAAAATGAAGTCAACTCTATGTTTACATTCAGAATATTCGTGTTCTCCAACAGCAATATTATCCAAAATTCTCACTAACTCTAATCTTAGTTTGTTTGTGAAAATAAGACGTTTCCAAAGAAAGCACTGTTATCTGATGAACATCAAATCTGACCTCTCTGCATATATGCACAGCACCCTGATTAGAGATGAGTTATGACGCCTTATCAGCTTCATAATCAAATCGAGCGCGAATGGATTTGCGAATTTAGGAGATCTCAATCATTGCTAATGTATTCCCATATTGATACTTCCTTGCAGGATTACAGATTTATGTTAGGTGATCCACCAAGAAGATCGAACACCTTCTTTTTTGAAAATTTAGTTTCCATATAATTGCTGTTGAAAATTCAGGACAACTTTATTTTTGAAAATATTCATTAAAACAAGGCTAACTATTAAATTAATTAAAGGCTAACGATTAAAAATTTGATATCGAATCTCCTAAGTAAATCAATTGTGAGCTGAGGTATAATTTTTATGAATGTGCGGTTTTGTACAAAATTGACAATGTTTATTTAGCTTATAGATTTTTGTACAGTTTCGATTCTTGATATAAAGAACTCGCACAATAGAAAAACGAATTTACTTCAAGAAAGGAATGGTTTAGTTTCCGCGGATTCTGTTCGAATGTGTTTAGAAAAACATAACGCATTGCTTTAGGTGGTGGTTTGGCTGTATTCAGAATATATAGCAAATTTTATGATTTTAATTTCTTTAACGGAAAGAAAAGCCTCCAATCATATCTATTTTAATAATTAGAGCTATCATAGGCCGAAGCGACGAACACAAATATCCATGTCCTATCTCGGAAAAAGTCGGTTAATCGAGAACTCAATGATACGAAGCTAACAATTGCACTACCGATGTCGGCATTTCGTATGTGAATATAATAATTGCAATTTTTACAAATGTTACTTAAGGACAAACTCGCAAGATATCCAGTTGTATACGCTAAGGTTAACATCGAGTCCTCCGAAATTTAATGGAATTAAAAGAGATGGCTAGAAATGGCAATTAGTTGCAGGATTTTGCGAGAGATGGCACCTCTTTCTACGTATGGATAAGTGCCAGAATTTAAGTATAGATGAAATGTAGTTGGTGGAGCTCCTTTAATTTTCCCTTAACGTGGACACATTTGACTGCTATACGACGACTGCTATAACGATAAAGATGTCTTGAGCCAATCTTCTCTGCGAATAAGTCATCCATTGTCTACGTGGTTTGTACTTCATTACGTTTCTTGGAAACATTCCTTTTTTCTCAGAATTACAGAATTCTGTGTCAGAGTCGACAGGCTTAAATTATATCGCATGTATAGTGTAAAATTTGAAAACATGAATCGGATTTATAGTTGAAAACTTCTTTCTTCGATTTGATATGAAATTCAACAATGAGCAAGGAATGCTTTCTCTAAGAATAGAGGCAATTTTAAAGTTTCCTCGAAAGCGCTCTTACATGTTTAAAAAAGTTAGAAAATAGTTACTTTGAAAACCAAAGCCATGTTGTCTTCTCGACGCCATACTATCGGATGAAAGACTCTCGATAAGTTGAAGTGTACTCATTCAGGTGGTTCGAAATAGTGTTATGGATGCTAGTCACGAATCTCATTCAACTCGAAGTTCCCACAGAATTTCGGCCGCACTATATATCCAAAGTCCGATCCATTCGCCCGCTTCAGCCGAAGCATATGCATAAGGCGCATAAATTCGTACTATCATTGCAATCTATTAAGGGAGCGCTGTTATTTGATGATCATATAATATCAATCGTACTATATTCTTATTAATGATGATGTACTATCAGGCAAGAGCTGGTATAAACTTACGCGAACGATACGCCTGTAGGCATTAGAAAAAAATATACCGAATTGTTACATAAGTAGAATTATTTATACTAAATCTCGTATAACTTAACTGAACTGCTAAAGGCAGGGCATTTTACTGAAAATTTAGTGGAAATGTATCAACCAACATCCATGGGTTTGTTTCGTGATCGTTTGCTGTTTCACCATATAAGAAAATTGTAGCATGCTATGTACATTTTAAGTCACAGAGCTACAGAAACCATCCGATTCAAGTACATTCGAGCAAATTCACGACACGATTGATTGAGTTAAAGAAAAGTGTCGAATTTTATTTAACGGATTCCGAGGCACAAAAGACATTAAGACCCTTTTCCCGTGAACTGATCTTTACATAGAGTTAAAATTTCCGACACCAAAATGACTAAGAGTTCCATATGCACGGTGCAAATAACATTTGCTGTTGCTTTACCCACAGACTTTAGCACTAGTACTTCTTTCTTACAAAAAGGTTCTTATAAATAGGGACTGAATTTGCAGTTGATTTGAGTGGCATTGCATATCACGGATAAGCAATGAATTAGTGACGAAGTTTAACTTACCCGATGATGGCTGGAAGGCCGAAACCGGTCGATTAATAGAATCTTGTGGAAAGTACGAAGTCCATTGTTTGTCATTTATTAAATGGCGTTCCACGAAGTAAGATCCAATTACATTAATTATAAGTTTACTTCAGTCATCACTGTATGCCAACCTTATATTTTGAGAATGGTGGTGCTTTTAATTATTGAATGATAGCAAGCGTTCCATTATTTTAATAAATTAAATCCAATACAATATGCCTAAGGCATTTGAATTTGAAGGCTCGTACGAATATATTGTTTAGTTTGAATTAGTCTAAGAAACCTCTGTTTCGAAAGAAAAAACTGCTTGAACGGTTACTGAGATTGCCAAATTAATGATTTGATTTATTTATTATTTAAGTGTTTGCAGCTTAATGGCCTAGCAGATTGATGAGGCCGGGAAGCAAGAGGCGTAACAAGGGTTTGCACAACCATGTTGCAGCGTATTTCCCAAATAGATGAAGGAAAACTCTCACATTAACCTTTTCTAAGACCGGTCTCAAGAACTATCTCCCATCAGATCAGTATAAAATGATTGCGTTCTTGGTAGAATGAGTCGGTCTCCTTGTTTTCACGCAATGGGCGTGGATTTGGATCTTTGATCCAGCAGAGATGAACTAAAACTTTTCTCGTTGTCGAATAGGGATGGGACGGTGGGCGTGTATTGAATGGGGGATCGGAAGGAAAAGCATTATGGAGCCGGCGAGGGTTGGGAGAAAGTTAGGGACGGGTCGGGTTGCCTAGGAGATAATAAAACAGCAATCACGCCATGTTGTGTGACGCTCCACACCCGTCCACTTTTATAGGAGCAGCCCACGTATGAATAGTCGGTGCGGACCGCAGCCATGTTGGAATAACAACGCTCAGCCTTTTTAGAGTGACGACATAAATAAACGCTGGTACAAAATGTGATCCGCCGCGTTGCGAGAAATGAGCCCTTTTTACTCGTGATTTCTGAGCCATATTAGCTTCGATGTCCATTCGTTATACTTTTACACGCATTATAGCCTCCGCGGCAAAAACTTCATCGTAGGTCTGCTCTCCATGGAGAGCGTTAAATAAAAACTATCAAAGTTGAAAATTCATCTCGAGTCTATTCGCTTATATTTAAACTTTAATTCAATCCCGAAAGAGGCACTGTAGGAAATTCAAGTACAAGTAGTCCATTTTCCGCGATTTTATTTATTTATTTATTTACATTATCGTTGCAATTTAGTATATACCAGGTGGCAACGGTCAGGGGAATAAAAGAAAATTGCTGTAATATGTCCAGCATTTGCCCAAAGACCGGAGGAAAACCCCTCCAAAAACCTCCAGTGGACATTACAGATCTTTTCAATGTTACACAAGAATTACAATAAAACAATAGATAATTACATAGAATAAATGGGCACATTGACGTCATGATTGCACAAATCAAAACAAAAACATGTAAAGGGGTATTATTCTTAGATATCTAGCACATTTACCAGAAAAAATTTAACAAATACTAAAACTATACATGAAGTTATTCATAAGCATAACTTAAACATACATAATGTACATATACATAACATACATAAACACAACTTATGCATATTAAATACCACTAAAGTAAGCCAATATATACAACTAAAAGTGAGCCACTTTCTTCTCGTAATCATGCATAAAATATCATTCACCATTCAATGTCTGAATAAGCTCGTTATTTGCCTCGTATTATCTTTTATCTTGGCGTACATCTTTCAGAAACGTCCATACACCTTTACATACATTCACAAAGCATCTTTTCTATTTTATGATTATTACTGTAAAATAGGTCATAAACGAACGATTGTTATTTGGGAAATGTACGAGAGCTGTAACAAAGGTCCTTGTAGTATAGTAGTAGTATTGTTATAAGTGCTTCGACAGCTTAGGTCATTTCGCACGTAGGCCCCCACCGGGAATCGAACCCGGGACCGCTTTCACTGAAGTCGAAAGCGTTGCCCACTTGGCTATCGGGAGCCCCAAGGTCCTTGTAGTACATCTACATCTACATCTACATAAATACCGTCCATAATAAAACGGCAATTTACCTGCCCCCGTGTGGCACTGGGGTCCAGACTACTCACAAAAATCTTTCTACTACTCCCATCGCATTGAAAAGACTGTACATAATAACATAATCGCACTTACAATCATACTTTATTAATAGCTAAGATAAGCTATAAGAGCAAATACAATTTTGATGGCAACATATTCATGTGTTAAGCAGAATTTTCAAATCTGATTCAGCAGAATTGGATAACCGCTTTAGGCCTCATGAAATCTCTCTCTAAGTACCAGACTTAGGAGAAGAAATTATATTAGCTCTAGACGATACAAATATAAATATCGGTAACGCACTTAATCTTTTTCTGGGTAACGGTTTATCTTCGTACGTATGCAATACTCCTCCATATTTTCCTACGATTATCATCTGAGCTGTTGTCCCTCTATCACCGTGCGTCAAGGGGATCTTACTCAAAAATTTCAGGTGCACCCAAACATCTTCTTATACATTCCATTTAAATCGTGAAGCCACTTACTTTTCTTCAGAATCTCATTCAAAACATTCTGCCAGCAATTGCTCTTTCTCTCCAATTAGAACAATTCACATTTTTCTATAACACTGTTCTAGTCATTATACTTTCATCCTTCTCATTGTTCCAAACAAATGAACATCCAGTTTCCATTTTCATATCCAATTTCGGCCCATTCGTCGGCTCTTTTCGTTTAATTCTCTCGCATACATAATAATAAGGACGGATCTGCTGTGGCTACGAATGTGTGATATGATTGTGATTATGCGTAGTTGTTAGATTCCTCTTTTATTTCATTTTCTGTGAGCAGAAAAGTCGCTCGTAATTTCCATTTTAACACATTTCAGTGGTTTCTCTATGTAATCGCCCAAATTAAATTAAAAAGATCTTCAATTGTGTTTTTATTCGGGGCTCAATGACAGGTTAGTTAAATGAGTTTCTAATCGTATTTATTGCTTAAATCATTCATACCCTAGCACCTTTATGTTTCAAACTGTTATTTAACAGATCATCAAAGGTGTTAACGTTCGCAGATTTTTAGTCTTCGTTGGTTGTCGGAGAGAATGTTAAGATGAGGGAACGTTTGCTTTTCGTCCACTTTATCTCCCTTTTTCTTCCCAGCAGAGTGCAGTTTCCAAATTTGTTATTACCACAATTCTATATTTGTTTCTGTTGTGATGTAAACAATTCAATAATACCCACAATTCGCTATACACATAATGAGTATTTTGGCTGAGCAATTGTGAAACGTCCAATCAGAGTATCTATTGCATCATCTCTCTCAGAGAACTTTAATGTTGAACTCCTTTGTTTGAGTTTGTAATATTAAACAGAAATATATTATAAAATGGATACGGACTTTCCGAACTATCCATAGAAATGTTTGAAAATACATTCAATTGGCTAAATTTACTTCTCTATACGACCAATTTCGATTCAAAATTTCCCACTCTTTTACTCAATTTGTTGAATAATTTTCTATCTTATGCTATTTAAGAGAATGCTTTTTAGGGTTCTCAAAGAAAGTAAAATTAGAGAGGGTTGTTATTCGGTTGTAGATTATGGTTGTGAAATTAGGAGGTACAAATCGTAGAAAGTAAAAGTCATAAATACATAAGTTATAAACAGATAACAAAATTTTCCTCTGGTAGAGACCTAGAAAACAAACGGTATTGCAGGCAAGTTGAATCATAGTAAAGAAAGATGATTACTTTAACGATTATATATTTCTAAAACAGCATGCGGAGAGAAATTATAACGAATAAAAACAAAATTTCTTGCATTTATTATGATATAAGTAAAACATTAAACATTTCTGAAAATTTCGAGCTCCTTTAAATATGTCCCGTTTTTTAGTCATTAAAAAATTGAATGCTTAATTTATAATGAAAATAACATTTATCCGTTTAAACTCCAACGGTATAAAACGTATTTTGCGGTTTTAAACGATTTATTTTTTCATAAAGGAAATTACAACTCAAAATTTCCTCTGATGTGCTTCTCAAAATTTAAGCATTTATAATTTTTATTTACGTTCATATGGAGTCAATTATTCCCCAAAGGGGGTTTCGAGTAACAATTTCTCGGATTGCCCAAATTACTACTCTGAAATTAAAATTAGAGGGATATAAAATGTCGCAATTTATACCAGTTTGATAAATGGTCGTTTGAAAAACCTCGGAATTAATTTCGATACAAGGGCTGATTAAATTCTTTATCAAATCTGAGCATATGAGTTATCGCCTTTTACCACATTCATTATCAGCCGCCCGCCATCTTTGCGCACTAAATCAACATCATAGGCGCGATTAATTCTTTCTCGGTTGAGGTCTTTTCGCTTTTTTCCCTGCGGTCGCCGTGCTCTACATGGATTCCCCTTGATAACCCTAAATAAATTAAATGTCTCCTCAAAAAATGTTCAACGAGGTTAATGTTTATTCATCAAATATAAAATATGATTTGACCACTCGTAAAATATTGAGCAAAATTAGTGGACCCGTTTCGTGAATTAGAAACTCGACGCTTCGCTTTCTGTTTCCTGACGTTGAGTGCGTAACATTTCCTTTCATTTCTCCGACTTTTCTCTTCAATTCGGCCGAAATAACTCTAATATATCTTTGAATCCGTTTTTATAACTCAAACGGTTGGAGTTATGTTTGATGGCTTCGTGGTCTATGTTTTCATTTTATTGTAATCTCTTATTTTTCCTGAATTTGGGGCCACCATTTTTAAATCTCAAATTTAATACCTCCCCTTCGTTCTATAAAACGTAATTGAAATCTTAAGGTGTGAATAGTAATCTGTTATCAACTTGAAATAAATGTTTTTCCAACTCAATTTTTCATAGCTCAGAAAGTATTAGTTAAGCAGGCGTCGACAGCTGAGGCAATCCACTGATTTAAATTATATCCTCTCTGTTGCTTCACAATAATCTTATTTTAAATTTAGGATAAGTTACAAGTAAACACAACACAATTATGTAAAAGAGTGCTATTCCTAAGTTTAACTACTATAACTTTCTTAGCTCTAAAAGATAGAAGTTCTCCGCTCAATGGTCATGGCTTCATTAATTCATTTCAACACTCATTTGTCTCAAGAACGGAAAAAGACCGGAACAACCTTTCCGGGAGAATCTTTAAGTCATTTCGAAATATGGGAAATTTTGGAGAATTGGAGACTGAAATATATTCCTTAATCCTAATATTTTCATTCATTCTCCTTTTTTTTGATAACTTTTCGACATCATGTGTTATCTTTTATTTGTTTCTTTTATGGCTCATTTCGTTGTTCCTTGGGCCACCCGGATAGCCAAGTGGGCAGCGCGTTCGACTTCGGTGAAGGCGGTCCCGGGTTCGATTCCCGGTGGGGGCCTACGTGCGAAATGACCTAAGCTGTCGAAGCACTTTTAACAATACTACTACTACTACTCGTTGTTCCTTTTTATATTGCATTGTATATAAGCATTATATATTTATATTTTTTGATATCGTATCGTGTTTATTTAAATAATAATAGAATATCTTTTAAGAAGACGGAGGTTATACATTTCCGCATTCATCATTTTTCTCAGCGAATCTCGTAGAAAGAAAAACAGAAGGCTGAAAATGTTTTATGAATACGATTGCTTTATCCATTCCTTGTTGTCGTGTAAGTCTCTGGGATGTACCTTTCTGCGAATGTAAATCTACGTAGGATTCAGGGACGTTAATGGAGTGGTGTGCTTTGGGTTTAGTGGCTCAGCGATCAACTCGGACGATATATCTGAATAAGCTTAAGGCCCGCATCGGCGCAGCATCCGCCATAAATGGACCAGAAGTTTGTTACTGTAACAAGACAACAACGGCCCTCGCATCACTTCGGGAGCGACAAAATATCACCGCATAACTTCCATTACGGCGCAAATGCGTTAAACATTTTGATAAAAGTCGTTTTAGGAGTGTCCCTTAAGTCGTAATCCACACATTTACTGCATTTAATTTATTAGAAATGCGGAAAACTTTGACCCATGAAGAGAATTGAGGGAAGAGCTTCATTCCCGTTGGAGACGAATCTCGAATCTTTCCAGAAAAGTAAGCAACTCACTTATGCTTTAAGGCAGGCACAACATACACCACACAGGCCACATGCGGCCCGCTGTTGATCGCAGTGGGGCTCTGTGATATGCTGTGGAAGTCGTAACTGTTGCAACTTTTTGATTATTTAAAAGTTAATAATGAAATGCAGAAATCGAAAAAATGGGTTATTGACAAGATATTAAAAGAAATTCGACCTTTCATTGAATTCCAAATTGCCAAAATCTTATAGCTGAATCTTATCTTATAAAATATTCCGCATGTCACATTGATAACTAACTAATCATATTTTCATACCTAAATTCATGTTATTTCTAAATTATGAGAATAACTATCACTACCATTACATCTTTCTTCTGTGACCAGTCATGCTTTCCCTCCAATCTATCTCAGTTTTGCTCAGTTTGATGGATGTCTATTTAATAGTTATTTATTAGACTATCATTCAATGGATTCGAACGGCATTTCTGTAAAAAATATTCTTCAAATTTATCCTTGTCAGTTGTATGTAAGTAATTCATCCTTGTAATTTAATCACGTGCGAAAAATTTCAATCCTAATTAATTTATGGAAGCAGGAGTGTATAATTGGTAGAAAAGGTGGGCTTAACATTAGAGGAAAAAATCCCAATGGTAAACGGTCATGATGAATGTGTGACAGGACCGTTGAGTTGAACTCGGATCTCCCACTTGCTGGGAGGCTGCTCTATTCAATTGTTCTCCTATCCTTTTCTATCAATAAAGAGCGTAATTTAACGATGTGTCTAAAGTTGACGGCAAAATGACGTTTAGCCAATTCAGGAGCTTTTATATTGTTGACATAGTAACAGCCGAAGGAATTATTATTCTCTTTCTAATTATTGCTCACCTATGAATTGGAAAATAAAATATTGCAGATAAATATGCCGTGAAATGGATCATGAATACTGTCACTTGAAGTATCTCCTTGCTTTAGGAGATTTACTGGCTAAGAATAACCCTTCAAAACTTAAAGAGGCCGAACAAAAATATTCTTGAAATCAGGACGTTTACAACCTCGTTTACTCGCTTGACTACATTTAATAACTTTCTAAATGTTTTAGGAAACGTGTGCGTAAGGGCGCCGTAAAAATTTAGGGTCGCTTTACAATTGGTGGAAGAAATCTTGTAAGGAGCAGAGGGTATTAAACGGATGACATGAAACGGAAAGGAATGTCAAATGATTGTATTTTCTGTCCTTTTAAAAGAATTTAATTTGGAGTTGGGAAAGTCAAACACGAAGGGGTCGGGACCTTTTCAGGCCACGATACTCTTACATTCTTTTGGTAGGAGAATCTCGTAGATATGAGGAAAGGGGAGCATTTATTTCTTATTGACATTGTGTAAACGAAAAAGAAACTTGACGCATTTTATTACATTTTCTCGAGCCATGATTATGTATATATCTTGGGATCCAATAATTTTGCAAATTGATGCTAAAAGAAAATCCAACTGAAAAGATATATAAATCGTATTTTAGGCCCAATTCAAAAAAGAGAAACTCCAATTTAATTGCTATATACATATAACTGTTTGATTTTTGAGACTTGATAAATTATTTCGATATGCCGTGATCCTTGATAGTTATTTCTATAAGGAAATTTAAAATCAAACTATTTTCCAGAGACCGAGTATATCGAGCCTGTTTATTGAACCATCTTCACTTACCATTTATGATAATAATACTTTCGACTCTGTAATTCCTATGTTGTTAAGTAAATTACAAAGGGTGTTATCAAATTTAAATCCTATAAAGAGGCTTGAAGTCGAAAAAGTGGGTCATGAATGAATGTATGCTATGAATTTTACGCGTTCCACTAATGTTACCTGCATTCCCTATAATATTTCAGGTTATCCGTTGCAGTTCGTGAGATATCATAAATACCTAGGTATTACGCTCAGTAGTAGTTTTTCCTTCAAAGAGCATATTCGAAACGTGGTAGGTAAGGCGAATAGGATGCAAAGTTTAGCCAGCAGAATTTTAAGGGGATGCTCATGGAGGGTAAAAGAAACAGCGTACTTTTCCCTGATTCAACCTCTCCCTGAGTACTGCTGCGCGATTTCGAATCCCCACGAAGTAGGATTAACTTCCAGCCTTGAGATGGTTCAACGTAGGGCAGCTAGGTTTGTTAAGGGTGACTTCAGATTTGACAGCAGTGTTTCAGCTATGATAGAATCTCTCGGATGGAATTCTCTTAGTGATAGAAGACTAGATTACCGTAGGAAGCTTTTTAATAAATTTCTCACTACAGATCTCAGGGAGGAGGTTGTTGATATTGCCATCTCAGTTAGTACCGAACGTGATCTTCGGGACAAAACGAAGAAGCGTTACAGGGAGATAGTTGCCAGGACGGTTAGTTACTTTTGGTCATTCTTTCCGCGATGTATTAGAGAAGCGAACAGCAGTGCAGGTTAGATAGGTATATCGGTGTTTTACACCCCCTGCCATGCGCTCTAGCGGTTTGCAGGGATCAAATGTAAATGTAAATGTACTTTTAACTAATTGCAAATGATCTGGTAATTGAATTTTTGTTCATATTTTATCTCAGAAACGTTTACATATGCTTACATACGTTATGCTTCTGTTATAACAGAATGTGTTTGTATTATTTGGTTCTTGGTTAGCTCAACTGTAAATATTTATATTATCTGACTTATATTTGTAATAGTATGCCAGTAGGGAACCATCTAACAAGCATTTGTAGTAGCAAAACCAGATTATCGTATCTCTTTACTAGTTATACTCGTATGTGTGTTTTCATTGTATTATATTTACATGATCGAAGCGTATTTGGATTATGTTTATTCTCTGACATAAAAGCGACCGTTACTGATTTTACTTCATAATAATTAGGACTTTAAATTTAAATGTAATAATAAATAGATCTGACAGGTCTGGCTTTTGAACTGTTGCGCGGTAAAAGGCTATACTGAATCAGTTCAGGATCATATTCCGTAAGAAAATGATTTCAAAATGTATCGTTTTCCTTTCTTATAAATCCTTTATTATTAATTAGTTTCCTTTAAAACTATCTTTTTTTCTTTTGGTCTTAGTAAAATAACTCAGAATTACTCCATCGTCAATCAACCAACCAATCGACACACCATCACGCGTGATGGTGTATCACGCGATACAAATATGCTGAATATCATCTGCATCCTCCATCTGTTCTACTGTATTTAATAGGCCATAGTTTCTGAGGTTTTTTGCCCCCCTTCTTGTTTGGGTTTTCCTCTCATTGTGGGTTTTTCTCCATAATCCTTCAGTTGAGAAGCTTTTCCGCACAACCCAAATCTTCGTGTTTTTACATATTTGTATATTTAGTTAGTATGTATAAGTTTTATTTATGTATCAACTATCAATGTTTGTCTGCTTTTTGTATATTTATTTTTATTTTAGATTGAACTTAATTGAAGTCAATTGTTTTTGGTTTATTAATGTAATATTGTTATTACGTAACATTTCCGGAGGTTAGGAGGAAGAGAGGCCATTTTAGCTAAACCGCAACGTTGGAGTAAAACAATAATAGTAAAAATTATCCTCCGTTATCAATGGGTTTAACTTCAAAAGAATGGATGGGATAGGTTCTAATTCTAAGTAGTAGATTGTGTGAAAAATGATACGCAAAATGTGTGGTTGTGTTCAAATGTTCCAGATCGCCATTTTTGCTGCCATCCAAGGGTTGGGTTGGGTTGGGTTTAGAAACGTTTGAATGATTGTGATGAATAGGATTCAATTTATCTTTACTGATGAACGTTGAGTTCCAAGAGTTCTGCAAATCATTGTATTTTTTGACACGATGTTTCTTTGTTATTCTGGATGTACTTCTTAGAGATAATTGGAGTATATAAAATCAAATTTATCACCTAAACTGTAAAATTCAAAGGGAACTTTCAAATAAATTTCCTCGTCAAAATCAGACTCTTCACGTTCCCGTTGCACTCTGATAATTGAATACGAAATTGATCCACCGGAGAGATGAGGAAATCAATCAATAGATCAATTAAATCACAAATTATGATGAATTAATTCACAATGAATGGGTAGGTGATTAAGAATGAATGGGGAAAACTGCCCGCCATTATGATAACCCAATTTATGATTTCCGTCGATATCAAAATTCAGTTTATCGCTCTCTGTTCGCTAATTCTGGCGGCGAGCCGCAGCAAACCAACGTGACTCGTGATTCTGTTACGTGTAACTTCATGATGGCGCATTTTATGTGCTGCACGCTTAGTAGTATGTTGCGTGTAGAAATGGAAACTTATCACTAAAAGTAAGTGTGAAATAGACATATTGAAACTAGGATAGCCTCAAAGTGACTGCGAAACTGCTTGAGATTCATTTTTCCTCAAACTGCAGGAAATTTTTGTATGTGTACTTCTAAATACTCTATTAAAACGCATTTCATCGTTTCAATTCATATTATAATCGCTACCAAAGATAAAACTTAATAAAAAACATAAAAGGTATCGAAGCATAATACCGAGAATTCTTAAGGTTCATGTAAACCGTTGATTTATATTCACGGAACTGAATACTGCCATAATATATATATATATAT
>KZ308731.1:289159-359125 GCA_000376725.2 Ladona fulva
ATATAAAGAACTGCTAATTAACCGGTGCCAATAGAATGTGAGTTGAAAACATCACTGAGTCATAAGCAACTCTAAAATATTACTTTTTGAAAGCTGGACAAAGAAAACCAGTGCAAGAACATAAAAGCACAAAAGAGAGTCCACGTATGGTCAAGTAATCTTAGTTTTCACGTACGCATTATGAGGTTAATTATCTCTTGGGTACTTTTATACACCTTATAAATAGAAACATTGCAAGACCTAATTCACCAAGGTGGACGCAGCTTGTGGGATCCTGTAAAAATAAATCAACAATGGAAAGAAATTATTTGTAGATTCTCAACAGCTTTAAAACACTGAAATCTGCGGAATTTGTGTTGAATCTATGTACTAAAAAAGTACAATTGATTCTCATAATTCAACATATTGGTACGTTTAACTTTAAACGTTTGCCGTGAGTTAAGGTCATCCACTTCTCGGTAGCTTCATACACCCTAAATATTCTACTTAAATCTCTTTCTTTGATTTATTGATAGATCATCCCACCCTTCAACATCTTCTCTCTTTCCTTTCATCTCACCTTCAATTGGTTTCCTCAAAAATTTCTCTCCTCTCAATATTAGACCAACCCATTTCCTCTTCCTTCGCTTTATTTCTACAATTAATACCCTTTCCTGAGCTCTTTTGGTCTAAAGAACACGCGGGGTCCACCAACAACACAATTTACACAACTGGGCACATAAAAGGCAGCTTTAGGGCATAACCCGCAGGAAGAAATCCAGCCCTACATTTAAGAATAGAATAGTGCGTGTCATTCGCCAATGAATAACGTCCGTCCCACAAATCAATAGCTGTGGTCTACAGTGGATTAGAGCAAGGAAAAGGGAGCAGGAAATAGGTTAAGAAGCGTCGCTTCCGACCTTTCAGAGAAAACAGAAGCAATATGCAGTTGCGAGCCGACGTTTAAGGTTTGTTCGCTCGAAGTTTTTATGTAAATTAAAGGTCCGTCGCGTTCTATATAAAAGGCATTCTGGGTAGGGGAAAACAAGCGATTGAAAATATCTGGGAAAAGCTCAAAGCTCTTCCGAAGCAGTGCATCGGCAGTACGAATCTCCTTTTCAACGCATGTGCACCCGAAAGCAGCAAATAGTCGAAAAGGTCGTCCACTGGATTTCCTTTTCCCTCAAACGACTCCACCGCTTCGAAATTGCGTGAGTTGTGGGCGAAGTTTCCCTATTCCACACCTCGATAAATTTTTCCTTTCCCGTTGAAAAAGGGAAGATATCTGTGTGCATAAAGCTTCTCGGCAAAAGGCTGAAAAATCGCATTCCAAGATATCGTTGGCGTGCTCCGGGGTCCAGGAAATAAGACGGAGGAGGAAATTCGATGCGAGGGCCTTTTATTTTCACCGAATCAACTCCTGCATGCAGACCTAAATTCAAACAAGTCGCCAGCGGTCGGCAAAATGTGAACAAACTAAGCTGTGTCGACTTAAACAGTTTGTTACCCTTTATTTGCTGGTTTCAAATAGGTATTGAATTTAATATTAAATGTTAGCCGTAATTTTCAATGATTAAAAAATCGCTGTTATTCGCGCAAAAGAATTTGGTTGAATGTGGAAGCCGTTGAAATTCACAGTGTGTTATATAAGAGAAATGGATATTGATTAAGCAATAGATTGAGCATTTTATCATAAAAGGAATCCGAGCTATATTCGTTGGTCGCATATTCGGACGATATGCGGATCTGCTTTTGAGCCAATCAGAGCAAACAGTAATCTTATTGCAGTGCAGCAATAATTTTCTTTCACGGAAAATATAAACAAAATAATATATAAAANTTTATCCTTTTTATCTTCAGTATTTGCGTTTTAACATTTGAATGAATGATCTTTAGTAATTACAAAAGAATACATGTATAAGAATATAAAAGAATAAAAATGCGCTGAATGTAAGGTATCTAGTCATTGACGATATACATTAATAATAATAATAATAAGGTCTTTATTAAAGGCGAGATTGAGACTGAAAAGTCTCTTCTTCCATCTAACCTTGAGTCAATGATTTTATGTACATGAAGACTTGTGTGCAGGTGAAAAGAAATTGAGAGGAAAACTTTAGAAGGAGTGGATGTAAAAAAAAACCTAAGGTGATATCTTAGGAAAAAATATCCACAGCTGGAAAACACCCTCAGAGTAGGGGGGTGTGAAAAACCTGTGCAAACCTACTGATAGTTCATGCTAAAAGATGATTAAGAAAGCTGTGTATAAGAAGAAAATTGCAAAATCAATAGTAATATAACAATATAACTCATTGGATACTGTCATCGTTCTTTGAAAAAACGAGTCTTATAACAACAAGTAGCTGTTTCTAGTGCATTTCTCATAGAATGAAGTGTTTACCGTGATTTTTAATTTATAATATCAATGACTCTGTTTTTAAAATAATATCTGTATATATTCATTCATTACAATCAAAGCATCTCATCCTATTTTTTGCTTAGTTCGAGAACTGTTTTATTATTTTTTGCACAGAATTTCCCGCATAATAAAAACATTTTTGTATCGTGTATTTTATTTCATATAAAAGTCACATCGCCGAACAACTGGATCAAAGGAAACCACAGAAATGTTATCACAGTGTTTCCACCACTATTTAAGTTTTTTCGGGACTCCTCATCTAAGCCATAAATTCCACAAGGAATCTTGACCTACATGTAGTGATGCCACATATTTTGAGATTAATGTACGACAAAGATGATCAGAATGTAGGACAAAAGTATGTTCAACTTGTACCCTTAAAGGCATGTCTGAAATATGACGCATTCCTTACTTTAATGGATCATGTGCTAAATTTACGCAGTAAATTTACGGTAAATTGAATTCCAGAGAAAATATTATTCCTGCAAGCCGTCTTTCGGCGTATGGCAGGGGGTTACCGAGGAATGTAGCGTAACATCATGTACTTCGCGGTTCTCAGTATAGCGCTAACAGTTTTTTTTTAGATTTCTACGGAAGCTCGAATCTAGTTATCTAGTCTTAAAAAAGTAAATTATCGGAGAATTCGAAGAGAAATCAAAATTCCTCGACGTCGAGTAAAGTATCTTAATGTGGCGATAAGTTAGCCTTGAACTGAGAATCATCAAATTAAGAAAAATCAGTGATAAGCAGATTTGCAAAATAGCAACGTAAATTGGACTCGAACCCAGGGCTCCCACTTTCAGGAATTCTAACCACTATGCTACCGTGCCGTATGATAGTTCAGTGGTTAGAAAACCTGCCCGGAAAGTGGGAGACCTGGGTTCGAGTCCAATTTACGTTGCTATTTTTCACATCTGTTTATCCTTGTGTTTATGAGCACACCTCAATGTGCAAGGTGACCTTATCCTGTTTCCTTAAACAAAAATTGCCATTTGAGTGAGGGAGAACCATTCATGTTCTTTTGTAATAAAACAGCTTTTAATTTCCTAAATACATAACTGATAATAGATGTACAATTATTTTATTCTTTTATTTTTCGGTATTTAGGTCTTATAAGCAAATTGGTTGAATTTGCGTTCCCAATGATGTATAGGGATACTAAAATTCAGATGCAATTGCCCAAGCAGCCTCTTCCAAATAAATATTTAATCTGAGAATTAGTAATGAAGAGCTGTTTACTGTAAAATAAATTAATGTCGAGAATAGCAGTGCAAATACTTAGAAATTGATTTGTAAGAGTTGAAAATTCGCTCAACACCTCGCTTGTAAAGTTTCCTCTCAACTCGTCATCTTCCGTATTGTCGGGAATAATAATAATAATTGTATTATGTTTCGCCCTTTTAATTTTTCAAACGAAAGTATCTTTAACCAGTACTTTCACAACGAAAAAATTCAAAAGACCTCGTTCATTGATCATCAACGTTTGAAAAATAATTACAAATCCAAAGGCAAAAATCCTCAAGGGAAATTAATTTGCAATGCACGTTACAGAAATGAGTGGCTATCCGTATGGATACATACATATATATTTTTCCTGTCAAAGTCATAATATTAACCGTACCAATATACCAATTATACCAATAATTGTAATTGTATTATACCAATTGAACATATTTTATTCGGTACCCTACTCGTGATTGGAGCTTGTAAATTAGTGTTTCTGTGTGTATACGCACACACAAACACAGTTTTGTATAAATATTTTTTAATATGATTTTGTATTTTGTAGGAACAAGTATACATACATAAAATTGGGTGGAAACGTTGTTATCTACTTAATACCATTGGAAATGAGAGGGAATTTGTTTCATAGATGACAACAATATATAGTAAAAATATTCTATACATGGATTTTTACAAACAGTACACCAGATTCACAAGGAAAGAGTGTATTAAATAAACTAATTACCAATAGAATAGGATCAGAGGGTTTCTACGGTTATTGCAGATGCTAATTTTCTTGAATGAAAATGTATTTTACCAGTATATTCTTCATTTAGAGTAAAATAACTGAGTTTGTGATTTCCGACCAAAGCTTTTCGGTAAATTCAACAGAAGAGGTGAAGTGTTATTTCACCAGTGCAGTGACTTCGGTGAAGTAGATGACTTTGTGAATTAGCGATGAGAATTATTATTATTAAGGTCTTTATTAAGGTGAGATTGAGACTAAAAAGTCTCTTCTTCCATCTAACCTGTCGTCAATGTTATTATTAAAATAGTAACATATTTAAATAGAAATAGAGAGAAAAACTTAAGAAGAATTTGAGGATGTTAAAAACCTAAGTAGTAACTTAGGAAAAAAATATCCACAGCAGAAAAACACAAACAGAGAAGGGGGTGCGAAAAACCTGCGCAAACCTACTGATAGTACAAGCTAAAAGATGTGTAGGAAATTCGACAAAGCAGTACACGGAAATAATCGATAATATAGTTTGTTACCTCAGGTAGTTTTCTCCGTGGAGCATTAGAGGATCTACATTAAATCAGGGCTAAACTAAGATATTAAGGCTAGTTCAACCACTGCCTAAACCTTCTAGTGGCTTGCAGAATGAATGTGTGTTGTCTTCAGCCCGAAGGCTGGCTGAATCCTCTACTCCTTAGAGGGGGAGTGAGGTCTACTAGGCTGGATGAGGAGTGAAGTAGTTTGCCAATGCTTCTGGCTCAGTTAGAATACGATAAAGAAAAAATGCACTTATAATTGCATGGAAATGACCCAAAAAATAACACTTTCCTACGCATTCGCTGATCAAAATAAATGTCACGATCCAATTTCATTCTAACCTCAGCCGCTTTCATTTGATCAAAACCATAACTACGGTCGGAACAGAAAAATAAAAGATACATTTTCCTTTATTCTGTAATAAAATAAGAATATAAATATGCAAAAGTGAAACGAATCGATGATTCGTCTAAAATAGTATTTTCGATCTCTGAGTTGTTATTTTAAATCATCAAATGCCTTTGAGTTGGGCAATTCTCGCTTCCTTTTTAATTTCGAGATTTGTATCGCTACCGTAGCCAACACATCCTAAGTGTTAACCTCCATTACAGGCATTTTCGGTGCATATTTCATTTCCGCTTTATTTTGGCTGCATGAACACCTACGAAATCCTCAAGGGACGATTCGAACAAACCGGCGAATTGTAATTCCGTGTTATTTCGATTGCAAAAATGTCTCAAATTTGC
Organism: Ladona fulva; assembly: GCA_000376725.2. Taxonomy (NCBI): domain Eukaryota; kingdom Metazoa; phylum Arthropoda; class Insecta; order Odonata; family Libellulidae; genus Ladona; species Ladona fulva. The sequence continues at coordinate 294,804 of KZ308731.1, forward strand.
TTGCGCAAGTACGTCTTTGTTGATGTTAGCGACTCCTCGAACAATACCGACGGTGTTTTATCGATTGTCATATATTTCTAGAGCTTTTGTTCCGTCTCTTTTTGGCTGTATTTCCCGAGGCGAGCGCCAGAGGGCTGCAAAGAGAACAGCGAAAAACCATTCTTTTGTCGCTTTTGTGTTCAGGAGTACTCCATCTCAGTATCCATTTGCCGCCCAACGCAGCACTAGATTGCACGGAGCTACCATTTTGGGAGTGAGCGAGCATTTCCGGAGCGAGCAACCATTTCGGGAGTGAGCAACCATTCCATAAACACCACAAATAAATATTAGGCTTCGAAAAAGAAGGAGACTTCATCGCGTGCAATCATAACACACACATTTTTCATGGCTTATTCAGAGAAGGGCGTCCTTTGTTGCTTTTTCGGATCCCCGACCCACGCTCTTCCTCCACCGCATAATTCTCCTTTATCTTCCTCTTCCCCTCCCCACGTTTCTCTCTCTTCCGCTCTCTCGCCTGCTCTTATACTTCCTTCTCCTCTTTTTTATACACTATTTGCCCTCTTATATATTTCACTCCACGGCCTGCGTTTACATGTACATTGTTTGGACACTAAACTAGCAAGACCTTTATAAATTTCCCTGCGTGATGAAAATAAATTTAATATTTGAATCGCTTGCGTACTATATTCACTCGTGATATCTTTCACAAGTCATTTATTATACTAACTGTCCTCCGTTGTTTATGGGTTAGTCTGCTGACACAAGCTCCAGTATCATTGGGTCGAGATGGCTTGCAACAACAATTCATCAAATAACTACGTATTTGATGACAAAGAGTAATTGTCTGAACTACATCAACCAACGGGTACACCTTTTAGAAGGTACATACCAAAAACATAATTTACTCGTTAAAATATCTGTTCCGTATACATTTGTTGTCATTCAATCAGTAGCTAAGCAACGACTGCATTGAATGAGATCTCGGTCGGTAACTAAAATAGCAACAAATTATATCTTCACTTAAATTTCAATGTCCTGCAATCTTTTTGAAATATTGCTCCAAATCAAATCGAGTCAATATTTACGCAAAATTCATTTACGACTAAAAACGAGGTCCGAAAACTGCCTTTCGATGTATTGCAATCAAAATTGAAAGCGTGTGCAGTCCCTGCAGACAAACGATATATTCAAGAAAAGGTACAGCGAAGCAATCTTTATTTCATTCAAAACTACTATGAATGTTTCTTGTCAGATTTATAAAGAGAATGATAAGGTAATAGGAGTTTAAAACTTTTATTAAACTAATTGTGGGAAATACAGTCATATAAAGTGTCTAGATCTAGATGTCAATACATTTCATGCTCGACACTTGCTCTCTAAATGGATGCCCATAATAATTAGTAATTGGTTATATCTTTTGTTTAAATGAATGAGGAATGTACTGGACGGGGCTCCCGAATAGCAAAGTGGGCAACGCGTCCGCTTTCAGTGAAAGTGGTCCCGGGGTCGATTCCCGGTGGGAGCCTACGAGCGAAATGACCTTAGCTGTCGAAACACAGTTAATAGTAGTAATAACTAATCTACTGGACGCAAGCTGCTGGATTTTTCTTGTTTTAATTACTAATAGAATACGATTTTATACTGACTAAAGATTTGCTTCTACTTATTTATACTCCCTGATGAAACCATAAAGGTCAGTATATTAATATCGCATCTATGCTTTGAGGTTTGGTTTCGTCGACCACAACCTAATATTAACCTATGCGCAGTACACAGAAAAAAATGACGATCTTTAACCTTCGTTTTAGTAGTCATGCTTAAGATCAAATTGTAGAGAAAACAAAAAGCACTTATATTGATCGGTCCGAGTATTTGTCCGGACCCCACTTCCGAATTGGATGAGACAAAAACTCTCGGGAACATCAATGCATCGGCCATTGGAAGAGTCTCAAGACTCGTGAGTGCCTTACACAAAAATGTCGTGTGTTTATCCGTCCCTTTCTCTTTCGTTTTTGCGGCCCCCTTCTGTCACTGCCATCCATCCACTAGACGACGAGTGGTTGGTGTTTGCGATGCCAATGGTTGGCTTAAGAGAGGCTGCACGTGGACTGACATATGACGCCACTCCAAGCGCGTTTTTTTCTGCAAAACGCTGGTCCACTCTCGTGCTTTATGTGCGTGCGCTGGGTCACGAGGAAATAAAGGACGTCTACGTGAATATTAATAAGGAAGGGGATCGGAGAAGGGGTCCCAAGTATCGACGAAAATGAAGGAAACAACGGGAATATCCCCTAAAGACCCTTTTTGCGCTTAAAACTGGTGTTTTTCTTTTCGAAGCGCACCGATTCTTCATTTCATTCGAAACTGTGTGCCATTCACGAATTCACATTTCTCTTTTGGACCTGTAATTGCCAGGCGTGAATGATGGGAGAGTGCTTCGGCGGCTGAAGTGCAGAAGCGACATCTTAATGAAGCACACAAAAGTTGGAATATACCTAAGCTAAATCCCACGAGATACCATCAGTAGATTAATGGAAATACAAGATGAGGTGCTACCACCTTTTCCAGCCTATCTGGATCAGCCTATCTATCGCTGAAGTATTTTAGGAAATTAAGTGAAAAATTTTCTTCTCGATTACATTTTACTTGTAGAGGATAATTATTAGAAAAATATCAGTTCGGATCTGATACATGGAAAAAATTCCATAAATGTTACGGGAACTGATTTCACGCTGAAGGAATAAGTGAAGATACGAGTACATAGAGATGCAAATTAATTACCCTTTTCCACACACCTCAAATATGCCTAAAGGTTATATTAAAACCATTAAATTAATATTTTTAATTACCTTGTAAGCAGAGACGTTTTTCAAATTCATTCGTATCAAATGAACACTCTAGCTGGTAATTTTGAGTGAAAAAGCATTGAATCAAAGGGATTGATAGAACTTTGCAGACAAAATGTTTAGCAAAATTACTGCCCATTAGATTACTAAATAAATAGTAAAAACGGCAGAGTACTCCAATCCTAGTTAAACAGATGAAACGACGCTTAAGAAAATGTTAAACATTGAGAAAACGAAAGAAAATCATGCATATTTATTAAAAGCCTCGTCCATCATTTTTTGGTAAATCATTGCACTAAATGTTGAAAAACATGACTTGAATTTTGTTCTTCATTTTTCCATTTGGGAACAGATTTATAGGTTCGCAGTAACAATAAAAGCACGAGAATATTTATTCTCGTGTATTTGCATGTTAGTCTCCATGTTCAAGGTTCGGTTTTTCTGATACCGCTGAATTTTCCGAAAACACGACGAAATAGTAAAATAACGGTCAAATGAGGCCCTTAACAGTCGAATAGGTCCATTCGTGGACTGTCCCACGAAGTAGAGCGAAAATTCAGCACAATGCATAGAGCACGGGTGAATGCGATTTATTTTTACGAACCCTAGAATACGTAGGTCGTAGATATCAGTGATTCCCAGAATATTTTCCCTCCGCCTTTCTTTGCTTCATTCACTCGGAGCGGAGCAAACACGGCGGGACACGCTCGTTTAATCTCAAGCCCTCGCATTTTCTTCTCTCTTTGTTCATTCTCTCCATTTGTTATCACGCCCTCTTAGCCACACTTCCTTTCCCGCTGACCCCTCACCATTTCCTCGTTTCCCTCCGAGCACCAGGTGCGTGGGAGTTCTCTCCCGGGCAAAATAGAGCGTCGCTTGAATAAGATAGATGAGGGAACGGCTGGAAATTAACGCGTTTTAGATTCGCTGATGGATTATGGAGAGTCCCGATTCATATTCAAATCATTGCGTAATCGGCAGATAAATATACAATCGGATTTCTTCAAGTAGGACCTCCGATTTTAATTCCTCCATTTGGCCGTATTCCCCCTGAGTACATTCCGATGTTAAATTTAGTTTTCGATCCCGCATCGGCTTCCAAATGCGAATCCTCCTCTTAGGAATGAGAAGAAGTTTTTGGCGTCTTGAATAATTGAGGTGTTGTGTGCTCCAAATGTGTAATTAAGCGAATTCGTTTAATTTTCCTGGAAATAAATTGGATTCGTCGCCTTAACTCAATCGAAAAGTAAACGACAGAATCTCACGGGTCGTAAATTTGATTGCTCAGACTGTCTGGCGATTTCCTTCTCTATCCCTAGAAGTTTGGCAGTTCGCATATTCTTTTGTTATTTCTTCCTATCTATTTCGGAAACACTTGATGTGTGATAGATTTCATATTTAGTTACTCTCTAATTGAAGTTTACCTCAGATTGCTAGAAGTAATTATTTCATTAACGGTGCATATATTATGAAAATATATGCATAAATGGGGAGTAAAAGAAAATCATTGACTAACTCAGCCTTTTTGGAACCTGTATATATGATTTATCTTGTAGGAAATTGCACAGATTATTCCAGTTTCAAAACAACTAAAAGAAAAACGAAGTGACCACTATACAGATGATAAGGCTTCACGTTTTTACCTCACTTCACCGCATCCACCTAATTATTTTAATAGTGAAGATTTTAAGAGCTCGGCAGCATCTCTTCACGGCGTATGACCCAACAACAAGAGTATCTCTGCTGATATCGGATCCATTCTTCCAAAATTACAGAAAAGCGTCTTTAAATTCATCAACGAGTTAAGTTTAGAATAGAACTGAAGTAGCCACTGATGGTTAAGTTAGCTGTTGAAAAATTCCTAAAACCATCAACAATGTGATTCTTGCGAATGCGCATTTCGCTAACGATGACGTTATCCTAGTATGTAGAAGCAGACATTTGGCTTCTATTCAGAATTCTGCTTATAACCCTGAGGTTTCATTGATGGTGAAATGCGCATAAGGCAAAACCGCATTGTTGATGGAATTATGAAAATTGGAAGTTTTCAAGAACAAAGAGTTAAGATTTGACTATTCGCTTAGATAATTATAGTGAAAGTTCTGCTGGAGAGAAATCGGAAATGGAAAGGTAGGCAACATGGCATACTCGCATTAAAAATATTTGTCGCAATCAGCATATTCTCCCATTTAAACATTGGATTGGTACACATTTGAAGGGTGACTTAAAATATTCCCTCTCTTGTTTCCTTCAGTGTTTTGGAAGGGTGAGAGAACGCGAAAACATATGAATGGTGAAATTGCATACATACTGCTGCACTGAAAAAAGAAGTTTGTTTTCTTCTCTGAATATCTAATTCTGCTGTAACACAAACGTATCCGGTAGCTTTGATAATTCCACTGACGACTGATGGCAAACTTAACGTTTCCAACGGATTAAATAAATAAATAAACAACGTCTTTATTTTGGGCGAAATTGAGAATTTGGAGTCTCCTCTTCCATTTAATCCATGGTCAATATTTAAAAAGTTAATAAACCAATAATAAACGGATTGATATGTGGAAGAATCCTTACTAATGGTTTCATAACAATTGGGGAATTCCTTCGTCTGTGCTAGGGTCTTTCTTTCTCTCTTTGTTGAGTTCTACTCATCACGCTCTCTGTCTCAATCCCCTCAGTCACTCACTTCTCATTCCCTATACTTTTAGTACTTAACTCACGAATTCGAAAACATGAAAAATATCGTCGTTGCTAAGATGATTCCCAAGATTATCAGTTTATTTATCTATATATATAAAGCAGAAATTCTGTGTGTTTGTGGGTTTGTGTGTTCGTATGTTCACGATTGGAGCCCACACCGTTTGTCCGATTTGCATCAAACTTTGCATACATGTTCTCCGTGAGCCGGAAGAAAGCACTGTCAACTTTTCATTCGCAAAATTTGCTGGGTTTGAACCAAGATCGTTCAGATATATTTCCATAAGAAATACATGTAAAGTTCGATTTTAACGGGTACAGGGTTTATTTCTTTTGCAAAATTAAATTAGAAGGATTATTCGTATAAAGTCAAAATAAGTACCACAAAAAGGGAAATTGAATACAGATTCTTATCATTGTCGTAGAATAAAGCTTTCGTTTCGATATTGCGAGAATCTAGATAAAATATGCGAATATTTTGTGAAATTTCGAGGTTGTAAACAACCCGTCCCCCTGACGACCAATGCGATTGTTGATTCCGAGTTCAGGCATTTTCCCATAAGAATGCATTTGTATTTTGGCCCATTTAGAAGTAAATGACGATATGAAGAGGATGAAAATTTTCAGAGATTTTAATTATATCAGTCACGAACAATTTGTAGTGATGAATTACAGGGGCAACAAACATGCGTAGCACCGTAATAAATTAGTGGAGATGGAGGAGTAACTTTTTATTTATCATTTCGGACTCTTGACAATTATACGATTAAAGTTACCAGAATCGGAAGTTGAAAACCTTGCAAACTTACACATTACTTTGAGACATGTTAATAATAAGAGGGAAATTCCATAATGATTCACATTCTTATTGTTGATTGTAGATTTCGGCCTCGAATTTTGATTAGAAAATTTTTGTTTTCGATAACCTGTCCCGTTGGACTAAACTACGAGGTGATGCGAGGTGTTATTTTCTCTTTTGTACAAATAGGTATACTACATATATTCCGACATCTATTTTCCCCTTTGAAAATCAACGGGCACTTCAGCTAGTATTATATAAGTATAAAACAGAGTTCTTTGTAACATAAATGTCATGATGTAATTGTTTTGTGTTTGCTGTAATTGAAAATGAGTTGTAAATCTAAGAAACGCGCTTAACCTAAAGTGAAGGAGCGTGAAAGGCATATGAAGCAGCATGAAGCTATTCTTATATGTGTGTATGGCAGTTTTCGTTTTAATTATTAATTTAACATATTTCCTCCCATGCATTTTTTGCATTTATAATTATTACATTTAGAGGAGTTTTCTTGGATTAACGGTGGAAACATTGTTGTTTTATGAATTGTAATAATAATTCCCAAGGAGAAACGGACATGAAAAACGTCTGACGGAACCGGGACTCGAGTTGATAGATCAATGGATAGAGCAACCGATCGGCAATTGGGAGACCCAGGACCGAGTCCCGGTTCCGTCAGACTTTTTTCAAGTCCGTTTCTCCTTGGGAATTTTTCTAGTTGCACGCCTTATCATGCCAAGTTATCAAAACCCTTTTCCTCGTTTGTAATAATAAGTACTGAAAAATGAAATTATCCTTAAAATAAATTGCGTCAATGCGATGGCTCACAAAGTCAAGAAGAATGCACAGGACCGCAAAATTTTGTATAATTGCAATGAAAAATAATGAGTAGAAATTCAAGAGAATATATAAAAATGTTAATAGGAAAGTATTAGTAGCTGATAAGAAAAATTGAATGGCATACGTCTAGACGTAGGACTCTTCCAAAGAATCTAACATCAATGTGGGGCTTTTTCCTTTTTTCCCCCTTTTTATTTATTTGGTTTAATTTTTATTCATGACACTATGACTAACTCACCGCATTGCTACAAATAACATTCATTGTTCATTGTTCTTTTTGATGTAGAAATTAAATTATGGAAATTTACCATCACTTTTAATAGCCAGTATGCTGAGAAGGTGCAAAATGACCTCAGCAGTCGAGGCACCTTACAAAAAAATACTACTACTACTTTAATGCTAATTTTTTATTTACAATTTTAAAATACATACCTTCCTAATGAGCTCAAGAAATATAAGACTTTTGGGTACCACTTATTAAGTGTTACTCTGACAAATTCGAGATGTAAGACCAGAGAACTTTGATTTAGAAATATATGTGTGTTTTAATGTTTGTTGCAACGAGCAATTCGTGTGATAACTTGGCTCAAATATTTTACGATCGTGTTTATTTTTCCTCATTTATGAATACCACCTGACCTATTTGCCTATTTGTAATTTCGAGAGATGAATTAAATTTATTGGCTATGTTTTCGGGGCCGGCTGAGCAATACTGCGTACATGTTCTATATTAATTTTCACTTAAATCATTTCCGTTATTTATCCGAGCACGCTCTCATTTCGATCGGCCCAGTTTACGCCCGAGAGAGACTATTCATAGTTCGCATTGCTCATCAGCCCTTCTTACCTCAGTCCTCACCGTTCCCGTTGTCCTCTCTTTTGGGACCACGGAAAGCTTCCAATATTTTCATTGGCTTTTTGAAACCTTGGCATATGAAATAAATAAAAATCATTGGTGTTATTCACGAAGGCGATGGATTTTAAGGAAGGGAAATATGATACTAAGATTAGTCCATAATTTTTATTTGTAGATGTTATTGTTTCCCGATCATTTAAATTGCTGTGCACAATATAGCAAACTATTACGTGATATATTATACCCAATGAATCAGTGTTATATAATGGATTGATACAAAATATTGTTCGATGGGCTTCATAGGAATAAAATAAATGGAAAAACTTAAACCTCGAATTCGATCATTCATCACAAAGTCGCAAACGATGGTATTTAAATCTAAAGAAAAGAAACACGGCTGTGGCAAGACATTAGACTTCGAGAAAAGCTCCTAATAGCCGTTGTTTGCGAGCAAACTAACCGTTGATGAATTCCCGCCAGCAGGGGTTAGGGTTCTCAGTGGTCGCGCTTTGCAGGTGTTGTTCTCAATACATATTTCGGCAAGTATATTGCCTTCTTCCTGAGCCAATGTCACAGAATAAATGTGAAAATAAAACTAATCCTCTGAATTATGAATATTAGTATATTTGATGAATTAGATTTCGAATTAAAAAAACTCCGATCTCGTGATTTGGCTCAACATTTTGGATAACAGACAAAGTCAAAGGAGATGAAATTAGAAAAATAACTGATTATATAGACATTTTTCATGTAGGTTACATTAAAAATACTCTTCTAATACGTTTCAATACCAATACAGATATTATCAAACTTCAAAGAAAACACTTATGGTGAATCATGCCTTAGATTTCATGCTAAATATTTAATTTGTTAATAATCTCGATTATCTCAAGTAAAACTGTTCGCAATCGTTGGCTTCGATTCATCAAATCTAAGCTTAGGTATTCACGAAGTTAAGAAAATGAGAGAAATCAAAACGGAAAATTCCCTACGACGCGAGAAATGATTCGATGACAGAATTCGACTTTTCGCCCATTAGTACTTCTTTAACCCACTGCATACACATCGCAGAGATTGTGAGGGATGGAAATTTCGGGAGTCGTCTCTTTTCGCATGGCACTAACAGCGAGTGCAATCTCTGGATTACTAGTCGAACATCCGCCCATCGAACGCTGACCCAAAAACCCTCGTTACCCTGCGGCATCGCTTTGGCCCTCGGCCATGGGCCTCGAACCCGGCCCCTCTGAGCCCGAAGATTCGCGTTCATTTCCTTCTCGTCGCTTTATGTCCGTGTGGTTATGGTCTACCCGTCGAGCGGAATTACTTAAACAAATCGCCACCGGAAAAATGAGCGAGTCAAGCCGCTTACCGTCCTTTCTCTACCGATTCCCGATCCCATTTCACTCATTCCTCCTCATCCTTCGTTCTTCCTGAAAAACGCGTTATTTCTAAAAAGAACATTTTGTTTCCCGTTTTAACTCTCCGTGAAAAACTTATAATCCTAGATTTTGGGAATTTATATGCTGCGATGTTTTCTATCTTGCGCATTTCGTAATTTATTTATACCAACTTATTTTTAGGGGAGTCATGTTTTGAGGGATAGACGTTTCATATGATCTCGATAATCACATTCCAAAACATGAGTTATCTTCCATTTCCACTATCAAATTTCTCCCTGTAATAAGCGCAGTAAATGTTAACTGTAGTACTATGTTCTTGTCAATTAATTTCAAAAATGTGGACAGAGTAGTATTTTATTGGATAATCTTGGCTGAAATCGATCCATTATTTCTCTAGAATTTTAATGTGATAATATGTATGTGAGTTCATTTTATAATTTTGGATTAAAGTGGACTTTGAAGTGTCGTTAAGTCGTTTGTCCGTCTCTATCTCTCTTCAATTCTTCCCCATTCCCAATTCACCCTCCCCTCCTCCTCTCTCTCTCTCTTCTCCCCTCCCTTATCTCTTTCCCTCTTTCCCTTCCTTTCTTTTTCCAGTCTCGCACTTTTTATGGCCATCGGAAATGGTTTTGTTTTATATTGTATCGCCACTAACGAGCAGCCTGGATTTTATTCTGGCAGAATTTCCGCTTCTATATTTATATATTGAGTTGATAAAAACGCGATATCAGCGTCGAGTTTAAATAAATCCGCACGTTGCCAGAGTTTGCGGCGGTTAACCTCCGAATCGCATTTTGATTCAAATAGAAAATTGCCGCTTCTAAAACGCCAAGTAGCATTGTGAAAGCGAAGAGTGGTTATCAGAGTTGCACGATTGCTGATTTGCCTTTTCACTGCTGCACTGGATTTGATTGGGAGACATTTCGAATTATTCGATCGACTTCTTCAACATATTTTATAGTCTATTATTATTCATTGGAATATCCAAAGCTCTTAAAAAAATATACGATTAAGTAGAACTTACTTCATATTGTCCAACATTACCCATTGGATCAGGTATTTGAATCCTTAAGATGTGTTTGAATAGTAAGAAGCTTGCTGAATTCTAGAGAAATGTCAAGTTATATTGTTCGGTGCGACAATGGCACAATGTGGAAAATGGACGAATTTAGACTCTCATCTGCGTAACGATTCGTTTAAATCTCTCTGTCGTGATCATACGATTTTGATGCGTTACATTTTTACTCATTGCGTAGGACAGAATAGAGGAATTTATTTCTCTCTGCGTTTCATAAGTTAAATAGAAATAAATAACCTTCTGCGTCGCTCGTGTACTGCCAAAATATCAGATATTCGGACTTTTTTTAACTGTCGTATATTTTCATTTTACTATTCAATCTATAAACAAGCCGAAGGAAAAAACTAAACCTTTGTCATAATAGATTTAGATTGATTCGAAAGTTAAAGTGATTTTGTAACTACGTTAGAGAGGTAGCTTTATATTTTAAATCCGAAAATCTAACAGATAGAAGGATGAATAAGATTTCTCGCGATAGTACTAGCTTCTATGAAATCCTCATCTGTTCAAATTACATAAATTCGTATAACTACAATTATTAAACAATTAAAAAGGAGAAAAACTTCCTCTCAATAGTTAATAGCCACAGAAGATTCTGGTAATAATTTTTCCGCAATTTTCCATGTCTCGTTATAATGAATTTAAATTAGCAAAAATTTAAGTGATTAACGTGCTAACAGTCTCGAAAGTTTTTAGTCACCCTGTGTAAGGCTACACATTTGATCTGTGATAAGCACTGATATCACTAATGGAGAGGATTTCGAGCTATTTATCGTAAATTTTCCAAAGTAACCCGGTATCAGCAAATTTTATTCCTGGTACAACCACTTTCAACGGAAACGTGTCGTCATCAGTGGAATCAATATATTGGTTTGAAACTATTTTGGAATAATAAAAAGTTTCCAACCGTAATACAGTGCAAAATTTGTTCTATATGAAGATGTCGCGAGTTGAAATCTGAGTTAGCGGATTAAGGAGGAAAGAAGCCTTTCTTTGGAAAATGAGAAGTGAGGATTGACTGAGAGAAGGACAAAGCTCCCTGCAATGGTGCACTAAAGCAAATGTTTTGAATCCAAATCCGGCTAAAATTCCGAGGAAGACATATGTGGAGTTTAGAGCTCACATTTTCAGCTCATAACTATAAATCTTCGCTGTATTTTGGAGATTTTTTCGGGAATCGCTTCACTTAGCCGTTACATTTTCCCGCTGGGAAAAATGGGCTAATGTATAACGAGCTGATGAAGGGCTGTTTGCAGGCGTTATTGAACACGCCCAAAGGCTCTTCAGTTAGTTTTGAGATCGTCCGTTGGCATTACGTGGAGCAGTGGTGTAGAATCATTCATATGTCAAATGACGACAGGTTTTAGGAGTTGTGGACAGCCTTGTGGATTACGAAGGAAGACTAACTTGTAGCGACAATCCGTGCATCTCTCTCGATAATGCCATAAAAACTCTCTCCTTTGAGAGTCAATGACAAGCAGATGTACGGATTCTACTGGGGACTTAATTTCAGGTCCGTTTCTTTCGCAATTACACTTTTACATCTTATATTAGGCAGAATCTACTACAATCATTCGTTACATAATATCTTTAGTTACTCCTCAATGAAAATCGCATAACGATTTGTCCATAAATAATTTGTTTATTTGTCGATAAAAGTACATAAAATTACTTAATTGTGTAGTTTAAATTTATTAAAATACTGCGCATTGGCCAGGGCAGTGAAATGTGCCGGTTAGATTACTTGTATCTTTGCAATACTTTTCACTTCCACTTACTTATTGAAAAAGGAACTCATCATGCGCATAATTTAAAATTATCGGACGAGAGAAAAGCAAATGTAAGGGGTTATTGTATTTTTAATTCTATTTAGCTATATTCTGATCGCCTTAAGTAGATTTTGAGCCAAATGTTAGGCTAAATTTAGCGATGCTTTCAAAAACAATTTGGCATGTATACAGATAAAGAACCTCAACGTACAAAAATTAGGAAAATTTGCAATTGTTGCGCAGAATTTAATCCAAATTGTTAGAATATCATTCCACTTACATTACCTGGGAACAGGAGTTGAAGATATTAATTATCATGAGTATTCAAAAAGAAAAATGCTGCCAATCTTTTCTTATTTCTTTCCATGATAGATAATAATTGTTGTAATTTTCCTCCCATTCCATGTATTAAGATGATACTTTTCACTCGTCAACACACCTTTATGTGATTTTTTTTCGTTTTGTAATTAGATTTCCAAATTTTCAACATATCGACATTCATCGACGCATCAAAATAAACTCGTGGATGTGAGCACACGTTTACCGACCCAGGGTGGCAGAGCGCTTACTGCCGTTCCTATCCCAAGTAGGGCATCGAACCAACGAACATTTTCTTTCCGGTTTCCGTTCCCGTTCTACGAAAAAATACATATCTGTTCAGTTCCGGTTATGGCCTTACCGCCATCGTTGAACCGGTTTTGAAACGAGATTTTTGCTCAGACCAGAGTAATATTTGATCCTTCTGAAAGATTTCTTATTTAAAAATCAGTATCACATTACACCAAAATTAAGAATAAAATTAATTCGCTGTTTGCTGCAAGTCGTATTTGCTCGTTCTGATAAAGATTTTTCCAATTAAAATCGAAAAAAATGGTATTTTACAGTACCGAAATTTAACTTAATTCGGTGCGGAATACATGCGGAGCGGTTTTCGGTTTCAGGAAACTTTTCTGTTGGGATTCGATTTCCACTCCGGTTTTATTAAATTTCGGTTTCCGGTTCGGTTCCACTTCCTCGACCTAACCACAAGGTCCCGGCTTCAAGTCCCAACCAATTGGATCCTGGTTAGAGGATGCTTGTTGTGATAGTAAATAATGATTATTAAAATGGTCGTTATTGGTAATATCTTATAGTTTTCACTTTTCCAGACGTCATTATCATTAAGTAATTGTCTTAGCCAAATTTTCTGAAGATTTCTTCGGTTGATTTTGTCGTTTTTGATTTAGTTATTAATTCCTCTCTCATATCTTACTTTTAAGACACCGTCTCGTATTGTGTATTCATTTGTCAGTATTCGAAGAATTCATTGCTGCATTCAATTTATCAATTATATAACTCGCTTTGGCCTACCTGTGATCTGTGCTAGCACATCATTCACGAAATTCATACACAAATTGTATCTGCCCTCCAGTTACGCAGCAAACACCTTTGCGCAGAGAAATGCTCGGAACAGGAAATTCCATTATTCATCTTCAGCGGAGTTAATGGACGAAGAAAGTGGTTTTCTGCCACTTAGCTAGTTGTAAGTCTACGCAGTCTGTCACAGGACCAAACGCTGAAAAGATTGCATTTACTTGATATTGTCCATGCCCTGTCGACATTGGTATATTTTTTATCAACCATTGTCACCTGGGTAGAAGGCCAAACTGCAACTAAAAATAAATAATAAATAAAGATCTTGAACAATAGCTTTGTTTTACATCGATCAATTATGAATCTAAATTATGATCGTCTACTTATAAAAGATAAAGGGATTTCGCATTGATTGATTATGGGCAGCCTTTGCTTTTCCAAAGTGCGAGTTAAATACGATTTATGATGAGCAACTCTTGCTTCGGAAATATGTAAATAAAGTACCCAAAAAGTATTGCTACATTTTTCTAATTTAACAGGGAATGACGTGGAAAGTAACCAAATATTCCGCACTATAAAGTTGTGGAAACCGAACGATGTAAAGAACACCTAAAAGAGTTTTAATGATTGCGTATTAGTAACACGTCAGAACTAAACAGGCGTTGAGTAGAGATGACGAGGCTCTCTTTTATCTCCTGTAAGCGAAGTAAACTAATGAAAAATAGGAAATGTGCTTCGTATGAACTTTATTGATGAAGATTAAGTGGATAATAAATTAGTTGATAGATTCCGTGCGCTAACACCTCGCCTGGCATACCTCATTTATACTGAATATTGATGGCACATTCCATTTATTAGAGAGTCAAGCTTTTGCTGGCGTTTATCGTAGATTAACGTGGATTACCCGCCGTCTCCTTTCGCACAACCTTGCATTTTAGTAATTAGCTTAATATTTAAGAGTAAAAAAGTTTAAATTTTATTATTAGAAGCTTCAGAGATTAAAGTTCATCTTAGAATGATAATAGCGGCTTGCTTACCAGTAGGAAACGTAACATTTGTGAAATATATACAATTCGTTCTCAGGTCATGATGAACGGAAAATAAGATTTTAGTTACGTTTGCATTACTAAAAAATCTAAAAGAAAGAATGGAAAAAAATTATTTGATATTTGGTCCACCACTCGGCGAAGGTATTCCCTTTTAGAGTTTTCAAGGCCATAGAGAACCCGAAAAGTAATACTTTCAGTTTTCCTAAATATTTCTATCCTTTCTTTACAGTCTGAAAATTCCTTATTTTTCTTTTTTCGGGATACTTTTGGCTGAGATGTCTACAGTTTTAACTTTTATATTGTAAAATGCCCTAGACTTATTTATTTGGAAATAAGGAAAACTTATACAGGAGAGATTTCATAATAAGAATCTACTATTGCATAGGATTCATTTGCAAAAGCACTTCCCATGAATTATTTGAGAAATTCATTATCAAAGATTAATTAATTGAGTTTAACCGTTTAATCGTCACAATAACTGACGTTAGGCTGTAAGCCTGGTGGCAGTTTTATACCTAAATACATACAATATTAACACAATAAAAATATAAACACCCTTTAGACAAATGACATACAAGTAAATAAGAAGGAAGCTGCGTTTACTGGATTTTTCGGAGTTCATGGCCTTCTCGGCTACCGTAACGGTCCCGGCGTAAAACTCCGCCGAACATCACCCTGCCAGGCAATCCCCTACTTCCTCCAGAATTACCTAAATTACTACAAAGCTATACCACTATAATGCCATTAATACTACAATACAAAGGAATTCCGGTTTCTCAATTGAATTCATAAAAGCTTCCTACCCTTTAGTACCTGAAACAGTATTGTAAAAACAACCAAGCTGATTTATTTTTCTTCTTTTTTCCAATGTATCCCATCCAAGAGTCCTTAACATTTCTGTAACACTATCGGTTTTTCCAAATCTGCTCAATACGTATCGCGCCGATTTTCTCTGGACTTTGTCTATTTTCCTTATTCGACAACATTGATTCGGATCCCACACGGTCGTCGCACACTCAAGAATTGGTCTCACTAGTGATATGTATCCCTTTTCTTTTATTTTTCTGCTATTGCCCTTCAAGCTCCTCGTCACGTAGTGTAACATTTTGTACGCCTTCGCTACAATTACGTTGATGTGTTTTTCCCAGTTCAGGTTTTTTATCAAATGTGACTACTAAGTACTTGCAGCGAACGGAAGTTTTTATTAATTCACCGCTCAAATAGTATTGTGGAAAAACGGTGATTTCTTTTTTGAAAAGGTGATGGATCTACTCGTTTTTGTGTTAATGTTCATTCTGTTCTTTCTTACACATTCTTCTAACGAAATTAAATCTTGCTGTAGTACTTCCCTATCTTAGTTGTTCCTAATCCTTCTGTATAATATGCAGTCATCTGCAAACAAACGAATATTTGATTTGATGCTCAAAGGTAGATCGTTGGCGTATATGAGAAAAAGTAAGGGTCCTATTACACTCCCTTGCGGAATTCCCGACGTTACTTCTATAACTACAGAATATCTACCACCGATTCTTACCTTTTGAGTCCTGTCACTAAGAAAGTTTTTAATCCGAACGACTAATCTTCTGTCAATGTCTAGTTTCTCCAGTTTAGCTATGAGTATGTGATGCGGGACTGTGTCAAAAGCTTTGGCAAAATCGATTATAATAGTATCAACCGTATCTTTGTTGTCTATCGCCTCAACTATGTCTTGATAAAGGCCCAAAAGCTGTGTTTCGCATGAATATTCTTTCCTAAATCCGTATTGGCAATTGCTAAGCCAATTGGTCTCATTCCA
Organism: Ladona fulva; assembly: GCA_000376725.2. Taxonomy (NCBI): domain Eukaryota; kingdom Metazoa; phylum Arthropoda; class Insecta; order Odonata; family Libellulidae; genus Ladona; species Ladona fulva. The sequence continues at coordinate 311,283 of KZ308731.1, forward strand.
GAATTTTCTCAGGTAATCCGCAATGATTTTCTCCATTACCTTACAAACTACAGAAGTTAAACTAACTAGCGTATAATTTTTTTTTTGGCTGGAACCGATCGCCATCCTTGTGGATTGGTAAAACTATGGCTCTTTTCTAATCTGTTTACTGTACACTGTAAACAGTAATTGTTCAGCGAAGCATTAAAGATTAATTTTAAGTAATGCCTTATCTCTGTCGACCTCAGCTTTAGATCTTCCCCAGCTATATCATCTGTTCCCTTTGATTTATTATTTCCCAACTTCATAATCTTTTCGTAAATACCTTTACTATTAATGATAATAGGCTTTTATGATGTAGGTTCTATATTTCTTTCCGAGACTCTACGTATGCCGCTATGATCTCCTTGCCTTGGTTTTTGATATTCACTGCCGAACCATTTATTTAAAATATCTGCTTTTTCTCTGTTATCAAATATCTGCTCTCTATTTTCATCTTGAATGATGGTTATGTTCTGAGTATCGTCCTTTCCCCTACGAAGATATTTGAAAAAGTAATTTGAACGTTTTTTCTCGAGAATATTTTCCAAACATTTGTCTTTAGCATTATGTTTCGCTGAATTTAGTTCCTTCACTAAGTTTATATACTTTATCTGACTATTAACTCCTTTTCTCTATATGTTTGAGCATTTCTAACCTTTCTTTTGAGCTTACGTATGTTTTTATCATACTATCACTAATATATAATATTATCATATAATATCCCGGATCGGGATTATTTTTAAATTTTTTAGAGGGCACAAATAACTGGATCGCTTGTAATAGTATATCCTTGAATCCGCCCCACATTTCTTCCACATCTCGGCTTATATCAACCCACTGAGTAAATTTATCCCTTAAATAACCCTGGAGTCCCATCACATTGCCCTTCCTATATTGCCATACAATACTATTTGTTGAGGGATGTAATATCTAAGGGGCATCTAGCAAGGGATATCTACCTATTGAGTTAAAGTTCAAATGTAATTATTTCGTTATTGTTAACGCAAAAATCCTCTCTAAAGAAGTAAATATGAAGTTACTAGTGAAAGCGTTCCACTAATTGAAGCTAGAGCATATTGATTACGTCCTCTCTAAATACCAAAGATACTCTCACATCTTCGGAATATTTGGATATCTACTTTTTAATATCAATTGTAAATGAATTTAGAATTCTTGCAATTAATTCTGTTTATATTTCTTTTATTTAAGAGCCCCTCACTTCGTAGTACCCCGTAGTTAGAAATATGTGAAATTAAAATTAAAAACCAAGTGTAGCTTAGATCTATCTCTATAAGTTCTTTTGGTAGCTAAATCATGTTCATGATTCATTAATGAAGACCTTTAGTTTTTTTTGAGAATTAAATCTCGGATCAAATATCAGCCAAAATTCTCATTGCCTTTAATTCTCCATTTGAGTTCCGATATTCTTCATGGACCAACCAGAGGCCTCTCTGGAGTGGTCGCTGAACGTGATCATTGGACGATGAAGAAAAACGTGGCCGCGATATCCGATTCGATGGTTGCGCTCTATCGCACGCGTCAACTCTAGAATAATCTACGAATGACGCGGAAAACAACGGAAATGCGAATTTCCTGCGGAGGTGTAGGATTACTGGGCGTGAGCTTGTTCTCTGCTGTCACCAAGAAACAAATAAGCATCGATTGGCGGTTAGAGACGATCTCTTTGTCCCACACGCACATTCCCACTTCTTTTTTTCCAAATCGTTTCCATTTGCTAAGCACATTTTACATGTAGATGGGCACCAATGATACCACTCCGGTAAATGGGGAAATTCATTTGAAAGGAAAATTGCCCGGAATCATGGGGCATTAAAAAAAAGGGTATGAGATTTCCGGGCTATTTAATTCCGAGTTTTAGTCACGGATGAGTTTTAAATTCGCTGTGCATTCACAAATCATTGGTAAAGATATCTGTTCCAATTTTATTTCGCATATTTGGGAAAAAGGAATTCCCAAATAAAAGTATGGGATTTAATTACATTAATTTATAAGAATTATCGTATTTTCTTGATTTTTTTTCAAACGTTCTACTTCTCAATTAATGGTGAGGTGTTTTGGAAATTCCTAATGGAAAAAGGAACTCCGAAGGGTGATTTCTCCGCATGTTTATTTTATAAAAGCGACGGTTAATTGCCATCATCACATGAGAATTCATCGAAACAGGTCTCTTTCGTATTTCTAAATTAAATATTGTGGAAAAATATCCGTTCAGAGTTCAGAGTTTTTATTCATTCATTATTTATTTTATTGTTCCTTTATTCATTTCCGTTATTATTTACGGAACATAATCAAACTATGTAATTTNCCGCACTGAGGATTTGTCGCTTAAAGCGAACCGTCCATTTCCAGAAATGCAAATGAACGAGCAAATGCGAGTAAGTATATTCAAATAATAATTAATTCTTGATAAAATTGGGATACACCAATGACGTACCTTATGTCATTTAGCAAGAACCCATCGATTTTTATCGCCATTTTATAGGTACAGAAAACAAACACATTAAAATTATTCGTCTATTTTATCTACAATTAGCTCATTTAAATAGAGGAGAACGTAAAATATCCGTAGAAAATGCTTTACCGTTTCCCTATCTTCCGTTGAGTGATGTTGTGTATCAATTTTGTTTATTGATCGTTTCTTTATTCTATAATTTTCATTTCGTGCGTTCCCAGTTAACCAAGAGCAACGCGTTTCACTTTGGTGAAAGCAATCCCGGGTTCGATTCCCGGCGGGTGCTCACGTGTGAAATGACCTCAGCTGTCGAAGCACTTTTAACAATACTACTACTACATTTCGTTTTAGAACAAAATGGCCCCTTCAAAAACATTTCGTCATTCATTGAACTATGTCTGATCATTTACATACATTAGGAAGTGGAAAGAATTTTCAGAAACATTAACACATTTCCAGATACATTCGAACGTAATGTAGTAATATACATACACAATTTCAAAATTTATTTAAAAGAGATTGAAGCGGGATTATAATGTGAAAATTATGTTGAATTATATTCATGTATTATGATAAATCCCTGTTGGGCACTGGTAAATGCGAATCATTTGCGTTAAATGCAACACACCCTTATCAGTGAATTGCAAATCAACTGCTCATTGTTTTTCGAAACTTTCTTTGCTGCAAAATCACATTATTTTTGCCAATGAAACCTCACGGAGTAAATATTTAATTCAAGTATATATAAAATTGAGCGCAGTCTCAATCTAGCGCAATCTTGAACTTCTAATGCGTAAGACGTCATTGGCAAACGCACTGAATGAACTCACCAATTAGAGAAAATGCAGCTTTTCCTCATGACGGATTTGGTGATATACAGCGTATGTCCTTACATAACTGCAATATCAAATTACTGATGCAAAGGAGCGGGAAATTTTCAAACATAGCGTTTCCGTACTCTTTTGCGTGTGCAATTGCTTCGTTCTAATTAACTCCACAGTGCTTATTTAGGTCTGTTGGCCAACCGTAGCTTGAAATACACGCTTTTCTCCGGTGTTGCACCAAGAGTCGTGACACTGGCTTAGTCCGAATTAGGCTCATTCTTGCTGAGAAGCTTACACCAGTGTTTCCCAATCCAGTTGATGAGTGCGATTCGTGGAAATTTCGGCGCGTTGTGGATAAAGATGCAAAAGCTCTCTGTTTTCGCAGAATTCCTAATTCAACACGCGCTCAACTGGGGCGTAGTAACCGTGCATCATGCAGAGTGGTAAAATCCTTACCATAAATTGCAGTATTGTGTATAGAGCGAATTGCACTTCCTCATTAGCGAAAGAGGTCATATTTCGGGCTGCGATTATTTCGATTCAAACATTGGTTCGATAATATTTCGACCCTAATAAGCCCCTCGGCGACTACATCAATTAGTCCAATACATATTCTAATAACTATATTCGCTGGGGCGAACCCTGTAAAATCGACTACCGCACTTCACAGTTTGCAAATGTGTACGCTGTTCAATTTACGACTTAAAACTAACGGCAAGTTTTTGCGAACATACAAGTATTCTGGCTCTCTGACAACGGTCTCGAATTTTATCATTATCGGTAATGAATTTTGTTCTTTTTGCATATTACTCCGGAGAATTTTTTTCGGAAATGTGTTTCATGTCCAATTACACGATAGAAAACCACTAGCCCTTGTAATACAATCATACTTTAGTCGCGTCAAATATTATTTACTGCGAATCGTTACGTAATTAGGGAGATTAGGGATTATGTTCAATGAAGAGAAATTCATAAAAGCCATCAAATCGCCACCATCCAACGCTTTTCCTCTTTTATTCCTTCTCATTCCCTTCATTCCATCATCCATTTCACTTCTCATTCAATCACTTTTCAACTGCTTTTCTTCTCTTTGCATATTCTCTTCGTACACATTAGTCATAATTATTTCATCCACTTTTTCTGTGCACCAAAACCATACTAATATACTCATTCATACCACTCACGCTGCCTTTATTTTATTCAGTCATTGATAACCTCTTATCCTATTATACTGAAAGTTAAATATTTAGTTTCTCAAGATTTGGAAATAAATCTATAGGACAAATGAGAACAATGCATCTTGTATACGACAAATTTTCTCCGACTTTTTCCACATTAAAATGCCACTCATTGGAGAATGCTAAGCCTCCAATCAATTCTTCTTCCATCATTTGTTACGGTATTAACTTGATTTTTTTACTTTGTACCTTTTGCGTCTCGGTAAGTTTTCAAACGTCAGTATTTCTCTTTTTCTAAAATTAAATAGAGCTAAATTTAACTGCGATTGATAAGGTAACTGGATAAATTGTTAAATTTCGGATTAAGATTGTTATTATTTCGCTCTTACAGCGAAGTTAGGCCAAAATATTCTCTCTTCCATGTAACGTCTGGAGATGTTATATGAAAACGATATTACACTAATAACAAAAAACTGTTGTCAACAAGTAACTTATAGTATCTAGGAAAATAAATCAACACATATCAACAAGCCGACAAACATAGATACAAGATAATTGGTGCAAACAGTATATACAAACAAATAGGAAATCTAGTTGATAAATTATAGCTGATAAACTAATTGATACATGGTATATGCTATTACAATTGTGAATTTTTTGTTAATCACTTCATAGGAAACGGAGAAACTCGTTAAAGGGAATCAGTTCTATCGGAATAAATAAAGATACAAATAGTTCATAATTTTGTTGAATAAAAATCTGCGCAGTGACTTCTTTGTTTTTTTTGAACTATTTACAATATTCATCTCCAATCGCAGTAAAATTGGCACCGCCGGAAGAAGAGAGAGAAATAAAGAGTAGATAATGGTGATTGAAACAGAAATGCTTTGGTTCGATAGAAAGGAACAAAGTCGGCGTGAACCCTAACCATCAACTAGTTGCGGAGTGAATTAATAGTCTTCCACAAATAAACAGTACTATATACTGTGTTAAGGAAACTACCCTTACAACCTCTTTATTTTGATGTTTTGATGAAATTTTGTTCAACTGCAAATCCATCTATTAATTCTGTCGTGTCAGAAAACTTTTCTGTATACTCCAACTTTGAATGTTTTTCATTTAGATTATATATCCAACAATAGAGCGATGTTTTCGATTGACATTTTCAGCAGATGTACCCCTCGTTCTTTATTTTCGTTTATGATCGACTCGGGCCTAACTTCGCCTTACTGAAGAATTCTTTCATCATTCCCCTTAGATCGGCCTTATCATCAAAGGTAAACATTCGATGGGTAGCTTTTAATAGCGCTCTAAGCCATTCTATTTCAAAATATTACTTTTATACACAAATTATTTGGAATTAGCGAATATCTTTCAAGTGTATTTTATCAGTAATACTGTAATTTTTCCAATGATGTCTTCATTCATAAAATAAGAAAATTTAGGGAGAAGAGGTCTTTGAGCTGCAGCTCTAAAGCTGTCATTCTCTTCAACGAAACTATACAAATCAAGCTTATTATATTATGTTAGACGGTAAAGTAGCCGAAAAAGTGCTTCACGATCAATGATGATATGTAATAAGGGTTAGCGAATGTTTTAACAAAATGTCTTGGTCGTAAGAAACTGTTCTCTCGTTTGCTTTAAATATGCTCTTGAATCTTTATCGTTGCCTCCCCTCCGACACGCACACCCTTCTCCCCCACCTCTCCACTGCCGTTCCAAGCGTGCTCATTATCCGTTTCCATCGATCCCCTTTGATTTATATGTCTCCCTCTCACTTCCCTTACGTCACTTCCTCCGATGCTCTCCTCCTTTTTTATATTCATTTTTCATTCATTAATTCTCTCTCTCTCTTCCGCGATATTGCTTCCTCCATCATTTTCCTTAATCACATCTTCATCATTTTCTCCAGCTTCGCATATTTCAGTTTCTTTTGCGTGTTATTCAGTGCGCCATCCATAACCTCCCCGCATTTATCAGACTACAATACGGTTATTATTCCGTGATGTTCTGCTCGTTAGTCATTCCCTCGCAAAAATAAGGAGTCCACAATCAGCTTACACAAAGCTTTTGTGTTTCGTAACAGTCATCAATGCTGCTCAAATAGCGATAAAATAAAAAAAGGAAATAATCCTACGTTCTGTGAAGTAATTACGGACATTTTTGATTACTAAAGACGTCCTCGAATTGAAAATGAACCAATATTCGTTAGAGAAAATTATTAAAGAACGTAGAAATGCAAATGAACGAGCAAATGCGAGTAAGTATATTCAAATAATAAGAATGGAATGATTTTTCAATTCACTTGAGGATTTTATAGTATTCATGATTTAAAAAATGACTACGTGAGGCTTCAGCATCCTTTCCATACGCAAAAAGAATTTGATTCCGCATCATAGAGCATCATATTCCATCATATTGCTGATCAGCGAGCAGCACGTTTACATTACACCTACAGTTAGAAATAGTTAATTCCTCAAATTGTAATAATCTTAGCGCTAAAAGCGAAAAGAACCTAAATCGGCCGTGCCTAATGGATGAAGTACACCCTTACAAAAGAAATAGGAATTTCTCATCATCCATCCACCATCGGGTGATTGAGTTCTTTATTTCATTGCATCCAGCCGTGTCATTTCATCACCAATTTTATTCACATCTATCGCATTTTGAAACATCGTCCGATCTGCTTCTCCTCTGCTTCATGAATCGTTAGTTATTACCTCTTTCTCACTTCGCTTACATATTTTTGACATAAGCTAAAGCATAAGCAAATTTCAGCGTGTCTGGTTATGTCTTCCACTATTTATAGCCACAATTATGGTGAAATGTATACTATATATACACGTTTTATATATCTTTTGGCATGCAAAATAGTGAGAAATATAGCTTTCATTTGAAGAACAACTAATTTGTAAGAATTAGCCCTTAAGTAGGGAATCAGCGGCCTTGAGGCTTTTTGGTCACTTTCCGAAAGAAATGCTCGCATTTAATTGAAATTAATTCCTGCTATTATTCCCTATCATATCATCAGTGAACTTATTAATTCGTTTTCTCAGATGGTATTTTAATTATTAATATAATTTGCTATTACGACCGATAATTTGAAAATCCCATTTGGACGAAATGGAAAGTATAGAAAGGGAGACACATAAAGGGAATGAGATATCCACTGAGAGACGCAAGTGCGAGCGTCGCTTATTAGGCACAAGTAAACGTCTCCTCTTTTAGGATGACTTGGGAAACCCTTTCTCTTTTCGGAGGTCTCTTCCATTTGGCCTCTCGCTGTGCTAAGGACATTTCTCTCATCTCTCACATTTAAGTATTTTCTTTTTAGTGTAATTTCCTTTGAGCTGAATCGCTTTTTCCTAAGTACTTTTCTCATAATTGATTATTTAGACCATCGCATGATATACCAGCATGTACGATCTAAATAATAAGAACAAATCTTAATATTCCAAATTCGCAAGCCTCCCTGCTATACATAAGCGTACCAGGGTCAGAAAATACAGAATATCTGTAATGTACGTACATTTCAAAGATATAAGATAAAGATGAATCTAAGAATAAATAGTACGTATTATATGTAGCATGTGAATACCATCGACCTGCGGACCACAAAGACAAGGAAGGTTGAGAGACGATAATCTATGCAGTAATACATTGCATTGCATGAGATATGCACTGAGTAAACACTTTTAAATTGTGTCAACTTTGCCGTAGAATTTCGTTAGGGCGAAATAACGTTTACATTAAACGCATCCAATAAGGCGATTAAACTTGAATGGCGGTCACTTACTAATTGAATAAAAAGTGTGATATAGTTGTAATTCAACAAAATGGAGAGTATTTTTCTGGACTACAACATATTTGTTTTTTCTAACAGTTTTCCTCAAATGTGTCTAAATCTCAACAAGTGCTTTTCCGAAAATTCGAGAATATTCTTTTCTGTGATAATTTTAAGGCGTACGAATAACGAAAATTATACGCAGAAACACGGAACTTAATCTTCCCGGAATAACTATGCGATGATTCATGTTTTTTACTCTGAGAAACCAATTTTGGCATCTTGGCCAGCTTTTTTTCATCGTAGCCCACTGTACGACGGTGCAAACCACAGGTGCGTGGAACCAACTTTTTTATTCACCGCATTAGTTCGAACGAAAAGTATCGAAATCTCGTTAAAATATTCGAAAATTATTCGCAAAAGTCGATGACTAAGGATGATTAGGGTAATTAGAGTAGTGAGGCGTCTGTGTAAGCGAACCGTACGAAGCCCAAAATGACTTGAAATACCCTTTAGCCGCAGTTTGTGGTTCCATTGTCTCTTTCGCATTCGTCACCGTAACGGCCAATAAACAACTTGGAGTGAAATTCCGCAAAGTGTCTCCCGATTCCAGAGCCGATTCTTCACTCCCTCTCTCTCTTCACTCCCTCTCTCTTGATATTCGGATTTCGCCCGATCTTCTCGAATTCACCCAAAGACGTGCCCCTTTCCAAAGCGATTCCCCTCTCAAGGACATCATTCTTCCTCATTCCTAAGCTGTGATGCTCTCTGAGCTGCTTCTAAGATGTTTGACTTCAAGAGAACAAAACGATATTGCACACATTTTCTGCTCTAAATATGATTTGAAAAAGATTCGACGAAAGTTGCATTTATTGGTAATCGTGCGGACTGCAGCTGAAATTAAAATCAATCTGTGTGCCATTTATGGGAAATTTATTTCTTTAAATGGTAAGACATTTTCTTGTTTTCCAGCTTTAGAAATAGGTGATGTGTTGTGTATTATTCAACTGTGCTTATATTTTCATTCTTTTTCGCATTACCGTTGGATAACTCTTTCAGTAGAATTTTTGACACTTTTTTGTTTTATTTTTACATAATAACTAAAGAAAATTATCATTAACAAAGCTAATTTATAAGTTTTTGAAAGAATTTTGCGATATTATACAAAACTTAGGTTAAAAGAAGTTATAAGAAGCTTATATTAAAGAAAAAGGAAATTTTGCTCTCGAATAAAGAAAATATTCCAGGGGATATTAAAACCTAAAATGATCCCCATATACGACTGAAGACGAAACAACTAGCATTGGAAAAAATAAGTAAGAGCCAAGGAAGGTTAAAAAGTTTCATATTTACCTTTAAATATACAGTAAAACCTCGTAAACACGTACTCCCTTAACACGAATTTCGCTATAACACGAACCCAAATTGCGGTCCCGGCAAGGATACATTGCGTCTTATGGAGTTTATTCGTTTAGCACGAAAATCGGTTAGTACGAAACTCGAACAAATATCTCGGTCCCGCACTGAGGATTTGTCGCTTAAAGCGAACCGTCCATTTCCAGTGACGCGCTAAGATTTTTAATGAAAATTATTGGGTTGATGATAGCCATTGACTGTGGATGACCCAAATGGTATAGAAAAGTGATAACCTGGAAGTGATTGTCAAAAATATATCCTATACCGCACAGTGCTATATGGTACAGCATTCCTATTTTGATCAGTCGTATTTCGCTTACTGTTCCTTGAAAGGATCAAGACTATCTCACGCCAGCTTACGAGGTACTGCAATCTGAAGAGAACATGATCCTACCAAACTACGATAACTAACTCGAAAACATCCTCGAAGTGTTCTCAAAACACTGCGGATGATTATCTTAATTGAAGTTTGTTGACAATTTTTATCGCTACCGTTTCGATATGAATGCCTTGACTCTTCTCAGATCCTCCCTAAAATGAATAGGGGATTTTAGCATAAGGCATCAGACATTCTGCTGCGCGTCAGATAAAAACAACATTTATAAAATATTTACTAGGGAAGTTCCATCGTGTAGCTTGGGAAATTTTTCTTGCTAACGAGGATATGATAAGCAAAATTGAAGTTATCTAGTCTGTTAGAGGACTCTCAATGAGTTCACGACTATTATTCTGGTAGGAGGTCTTCCTCTTCTGGTGAAGTAAAGGATCTGTTGATCAGTAGTCTTACATAATTTGGAGCGTTTCTTACACAAAATTAGCAAGCGTGTGCAAACTAGTATTAATCTCCAAACAAAGCTCCGGATTTTGGATCTTTAAATATGAAGAGAGAAATGTCATGGAGGCGCCCGTAGCAAGCAGAGATTAACCGTTGTTCTCACCTGCAATTCGGATGAGAGTAAGAAGCTTCTAGTAGTAGTATTATTAAAAGCGCTTCGACAGCCTAGGTCATTTCGCACGTAGGCCCCCACCGGGAATCGAACCCGGGACCGCTTTCACCGAAGTCGAACGCGTTGCCCACTTGGCTACCCGGGAGCCCGAGAAGCTTCTAGTTTGGGTGATAGAAAAATCCCGGAGCCCACGCTGTTTTAAACAAATTGACCAATCTAAGCCGCCCTGTGACTTTTCACACCACAAGAAGGCGTGGATCGACGGAATAGCAATGTGACAGTGGCTCTTGAAATTTAATCGTCGTATCAAAGTACAGAATCGGCAGGTCCTGCTTACAATGGATAATTGTGCAGCGCATAACATAGGCAAATTTCTGTTCAGCCATGTGAAAGTTTGCTTCTTCCCGGCAAACACGACGAGCCGTCTTCAGCCCCTAGATCAGGGTATTATTGCCCTTATGTAAAACAGGTACCTACCGCATCCGCTTGGTGCGAGCTGTAATCTGTACAGTGGAAAGTAAAAATACTATAAAATGGACGGTCTTAGATGCGGTCAGAGCGAACGCAGCGGCTTGGGAATATGTCCGTGTGAAGCATATTAAAAGTTGCTTCGACAGAGCATGGACCCGCTCGGAGGTGGAACTAACCGACGAAGGAGCCGTCGCAAATGACACGCCCGAAGAGTGGGAGTTGTTGGAGACAATTATGCCGACCAAAGTAAGCCACGATATGGAAAGCGAATAAGTTTTCTTTGTATTTTATTCTTAATTGTTTTTGATTATCCAGAATGGATTAAAATTCGGAGATTACGTGGAAGCCGATGATCAATTTGCCATTTGTGGTTTACCTGAAGAAGAAGCCAATAAAGTTGAGGAATCTTCAGATGAGAGTGAAGAGGAACCTATGGAGCCATCCAAACGTGCTGAAGTCATATCCGCTCTTGAGCGCTATGCGGCCACATCTATCGTTTCAGACAAATTTTCAAGTTGTTTGGAGAGCATATCATTTGAATGTATTCGTAATATAATTTCAACTTTATCAACCGATATGTAAATCGTAGAACTCATTCCTCATCCGTCATGCGCAACAAAAGAGCGCAAAACTTTCTATGGAGACCTTTTCCTACTAGTTGTTCGTATTGACAGAGAAGTCAAAGTCGCGAATGGACATCAATTTACGTTGTTATAGAGGGTAATTTTTCTGCATCAAATTTTCAAATATTCAACATTCTCACCGGCTATGTTACTTAGAGGTGGAATAGTGTACCTGGAGACTTACAGCATTATGAGTACAATCTTGGTGTTCGTGTTCGAAGAGAGTGCAAGACTTTAGTTATTTACTATTTCCTAACCCTCGATTTCCTCAACTAGAAGAAACAGATGGTTTAAAAATAACATAGATAAGAAAAGTTTCATTCGATATGTGAGCTGAGAAAATGAATAACCTGTCACAGAAGTAGAACAACAATCATTCGTTGAATATTCAGTTGGGAATTCTATATCATCGCTCCTACTCAGTTATCTGCCTTTTTTAAATATTAATCAAGTTTTACAATTTTTTACCCCCTTTTCTGCGCACTTATCTTTACCTGCATCGTTACTCACTCGGGTATTCACGTCCCATTTATCCTTATTTTAAAACATTTATCGAATTCGTTTTCCTGGCAAATTAATAAACAGACATCAGAACGAGTGCTAGAAGTATTTCCATATGAAGTGATTTGCTCTGGTTCTTAAAAAGGTATTTTTCCTGGGTTTTCCAAATGGGCTGGAATGATATTTATTACACAACTCTATCTATAATATATATCCAAACTGTTAGTATTTTTTAAGTTTGCAGGTGTCAGAAATGAAGGTGATAGCTCGTCATTGTCGTGCTGCCGAAGATAAACGTATTGTAGCATTACCTCGTCGCGAGAGTACTTTCCCTTTGAAATGGAAAATGTACACCGTTGCTCAGCAGCTGCCAAGGACAATGGGAGTGTCGGGTTTTAAAAAACACACAAAGAAAGATGAATGAAAAATTTCTCTTTGTGTATAAATTACGAGGGAAAGGGAGCCGTAGTCGATGCCGTGACGCAAAAAAGTGTCCTTTTGAGTTATTTAGGCGCTAATGAGGTTCGGATATCCAAAGAGGTAATATTGGGAAGGGCGCTGTGACTCACCCAACGCCACACATCCAATCACATTCGTTTATTTAGGGTTTTATTTTTCACTTCCCATCATTTGACATTGATGAATTCTTCGCATTGCGCACGCTTTTGCGAATATATTTTTTTTGTTAGTTGCTTCACACATTGACGGGGATGAATAAACCGTATGAGCAATAAATCGATACTTTAAGAAGAACGGCAGTAAAAATCTATACACGATATTGGAACGTGTCTTATTCACTTCCTTTAACCTTTTGGTTCTTAGACGCATGTCTGTTCTTGCTAAGTCATGTACGTCAATTCCTTCCGTAGACAAACGTTATGCGAATAAATTCATTTGTAATCGGAATGAAACAATTTGTTACTAGGGAATGGAAGAATTGAAAGAAAGAAAGAATTGGCTCAACATAATGTGGCTATATTTACTAATATTAACTGCTCTGCCAATGTGGCAATGTGTATAACACGATTGATATGTATTTTGTTAGTGTAAATATTGTAGGAATAAATTCTTCTTGTATCTCAACCGGGTGATATTGGTAATTTCCACCGACGTTTCGGCTAAAAACTCAGCAGCCATCCCCCAGAGGATGAAATCACCAATATCACCCAGCTGAGAACCCGAGAAGAATTTATTCACAGGAGTCGCCGGGAAAGAATTAAGTCACTCTATAACTATTCTATGTTTACAATTCTTAATTATCCTAAAAATAGAATTCTTTTTAAGTGATCAATCTTTGGATTGATGTGCAACAGTCTTTCAGTTACCTCTACTTCTAACTTTTCACTTAAGTTGGTGCAATCAGCACCTTCCATTATCCGTTTTGTGTGTCTGTAGCGCGGTCTTCCTCTACACCCCTTTACCTCCGCCATTCCCTCTAATATTATCCAAATCAAACTCCCAGGGCGTAGAATATATTTTCTTGTCTCTTATACTTTTCCAGTTGGAATTGCTATCCCCTACACTCTGATTAACTGTCTCATTTTTTAGTTTATACAGTACCACTGTTCGAAGGATTTCAGCCTCCTCTCCTCCTCCTCCCCTATCATCCATGTTTCACACAAAGTAATATGGTTCGATGTGGAACATAATGTAATTTGGTGTACATATTTCAGTAATTAACTAACGTGCGTTGTAATACATCCTATTATTGTAGTTCTGATACATTCTCAGATGAAAATCAAAACTTTACTCATGTTAGACATTGTAGTGAACCTTTAATCATAATTATAAACGATAAAAAAGTCAAAATCACGTGTTTCCGGCGTGAATAAAAGAATGCTCATAAAATGTCATCACTACACAAATATCTCTATCTTTAACATGATAGATCCAGAAGCTGATATATAGCTGATGAAAATTGTTCTATTATTTTAAAATATCGGTCTTGTTAACTTAATTGCCGTTCCCAATGTTATGAAAAGTTATCTACTGAATGTTACTTTTGGCGTAAATTTTATGACACGTTATCTAATGGAAGGAATAAAATTGTCCCTATTACATTTATGAGAAAACTAGGGCATCCACTTTCATTCTCCCCACTTGTAAGGTCTTTGCTTTGCTTCCAATCTGCATGGAATCCCCTCATCAGTGTCGAGCAAAAATTGAGGTTGACGCTGAGCTATTCTTGAAGACATCGATATATCTCTCCTCTTCCATTTTTCTGATCATCGGCTTATCGCTCTTCGACTGTTTCCTAAAACAATCTTTCTCTCCCAGTTTTCGGCCACATTCTGCTTTTGGCCCATAATTCAATGCGCGGTTTCCGGGATCCTTGCGTTCTCCTTATCTGTTTCCTCTCTTTGCCTCCGCCCCGCATTTATGCCCCTCAAATAAAGACATCGCCTCGCCGACTCCATCTTGGCTATAAAAGACTAAAACTTTCCATGGATATCGACAGTGATGACTTCTTAGAGATGAACTGTTGCAAATACAAAGCGAGCGCAGAAGTAATTTTAATCATTTATTTTAGAAAATTAACATTCCAGTAAAAACAATTTAATGACAAAAAAGGTGAAATTTGTTGGCGTATTACATGAATAGTTTTGCTTAGCTAAATCATCCAGCCGATACTGATGAAAATGTAACATATTCATTTTTATACATTTATTTCGTATATTTAAGAAAATCTCGCGAAGCAGTCAAAAGAATCAATGCCTTTATATATTTTTATTAATGGATTCCGATAATTCAAGATATTTAGATCTGCAGAGGCATATAAATTATTTTCTCCTGTGAAATATTTATTTCGATATTCGATAAGTTTTCTCGGCATTAGGTAACCAATTAAATATGACTCAATTTCTTCTATCCTATGAATGATATAAAATACATTTTCCTCTATCTTTTGCCAAAAAATAATCAAATATTACATCTATCAAAGTTTAGCTGCAGAAACCCTTTCGCTGTACTTTCTCTAATTCACGAATATAACTCATGCTCAAGATTCCATGCGATGATTGCATACCAGGAATGGATTTAATACAACTATACGAGATACACAGATGGAAATTCATTATTTGTTACGTAGTCTAACACTAAAAGTAAACGTTATCGCCCCCACTTAGTTATGTGCAGGAAGTGTCAACATCCATGGTGCCAACGCTCTAACTCCAAGGTCCCGGATAATTGGATTTTTCCGGTTAAAGAATGGTTGTCTTTGTTCGTAAATAATGATTTTTAAATGGATGTGATTGCGGTCGTAATGTTTCCATTAGAGAAATAGTAATAATAAACTCCAAAATAAAACGGACGTAAGGAACATCGGTGTTAGATTATATTAGATATTCTTTCCTTTAATGAAACAATTATTATTTTTATTGCTAATTTTTCCTTATTGCAGAGGTTTCATGTATTTCCTTATCCTTGAAAATTAGGTACACATTTTATTTATGTTCACGATCCGATGGAGTAATTCTGTTATAAATATGTTCCTATCTGTAAGGATATCCTATTTAGGTTTTTAAATCCAAATATGTAAGGATTGTTAAATCTGTAACTGAAGTAAACTGAACTAAATTTATCTGTAAATTTACATTGACAATAAAACAATTGAGGACTCAATTCAAGACTTGTTTTATAGTCCGTTAACCTCCAAATTATTGTGCGAAATGAAATCGAAGTAAAATTTTAATTAATTTATCTCGTAAATGGTTTATTTCCTTTGACGACATTATAGAGTAAACGTATTGTTTAGATAAAACTAATTCTTATGTTGCATTGATGGAAGCTCTTTGCTGGAATATGAAAAAAGTATCATTCCATGAGTTTCCGTTTACTTTAAAGTGTTTTTGGTCATCTAGAATATTGAAGTTTTCAATTATTGTAATTTAAACGGTTTCCGTCTCGCTGTAATCATTTTGACATTCATTATTTTCCTTAATGTAAATTAAATGGCGGTAGCTTTTCTATTATTTCCCCATCGCCCTTCCTCTTCCATTGTAAACTTTCCTTGTTCCATTCCACACTGCCCAACGCCATTCCGACAACTTCTTCTCGCAGTACATCCTTAACATTCTGTGGTTATAATTAAACTCTCTCTGCTTAACTGGTCCTACACGTGCGACAGTAACTATCCGACGAACAAGAAGCCAAATGCGAACAGTGCCAAGTACTTGAGGAATAAAGGATAGTCTATTCAATTGAAACTTTCACTGCATTGGTACATCATGACTGCAATATGCCCGAGTTTTGTTAACTGAGGTTAACAAATAACACCTAAACAACCACATTCTACGATTGGTGCGCTTGAATTTTAATATACGAAACACAAAAAAAAAAGATTCATAATTTATTTACGGGAAGTAAGCGGTTATAAAACGTACAAAAAATCACACAAGACGAAACGATACGCTTATTTCTGAAAGGCACGTCGATGGAAACGAAATTCATTTCCCAAGTAGTCTTTCTGTAGTAGTCAATTTCAGTGCACTCAGAACCAGCTTAACTACAATGATTTTGATGATTTTTGATCGGATTATATTTAGAGCCAAAACAATGCTGCTGTTGGGTTTTATGCTCACTTTTAGTTGATAGTCCAGCAACAACATGGTCCAGGGTACGACTCTTGGTTAGGGCATTTAGTAGTTTCTGTTCATTTTTAAAGATTCGATTATAAGAATCATAATTGTTTATTGGACTAAAATTCACTTAATGAAGACGTGATTGTTATTAATATTTCACACATAATGTGGGTAGTTAAATGAGCGTTCATAATTTGGGTTCATTTAAAACTTTAAAAAAATCACAAATTTGAAAGCTGAAATGGTAGATATTTTCTCAGACCAGATCCTTTAAGTTATCTGACTAAACTACAAAGAACCTTTTCATAAAAATTTGGTTTTAATTTAAATAATAATTACCTTAGCGTTAATGGGTTATAAAGGGACTTTGACGTGATTATGGTGAAAATGTCCTGGATTTTTGTGCAAAATTTGTTTTAGTTCTTATCGGAGTAAAATTTTAGTTATTGCAAAATCCTTCAACTTTACATTAGTTAATGATAAGCTTAGAACGCTTTAGTCAGTGTAGTTAATTTAATAATAAAAGCTCTAATTTGTGTATACATTTATTATAATGTTAAAACGCTGTTATTTGCTGAGTAATTTATCATAAATTGAAGACCTTTAATTTATATAGAATTTATTTGAAAGCAATTCAATTTATCCCTAATTTATTCTGTTTTCAT
Source organism: Ladona fulva (assembly GCA_000376725.2). NCBI lineage: Eukaryota > Metazoa > Arthropoda > Insecta > Odonata > Libellulidae > Ladona > Ladona fulva. The sequence continues at coordinate 328,766 of KZ308731.1, forward strand.
TTTATTCTCCGATTTAAAAACTAACACTATTGCTCATACAAAACTAATAAGGCAATTGAGGGTCTCCTGCGGCCTCCAAGCCGTATTAGGCCGCTTTTTCGTATTTGTGCGGCCTTACAAACGACTCTACCAAATTCTTGGCCTCTTTTGAAAGAAAAAAATTGGTTATATTTCCTACCTCTCATATTTTACATTTATAGTCAAAATAAATCGATATATTTTCTGTAATAAAATATATTCCATTAATGAATTCTCTATTTCTGCATTGCATCTAAATATTTGGCTTTATGAACGTACTTCTCATTGTATCTCCGTAGAAAACGGTTCCTCTACAAGTGCCCATTCGCGTACTTTACAGAGTAAAAAAGTATTAATTTCGTGTTAGCTGAACTGACTGTCGAATCTCATCGGGGAACTAAAAATTGATAAATACCATACTAATTTCAACTAATCAGACTCTGAAGGAAACGATGTAACCGATGAAATGGAGGAATAACTATCCACTGTGAAAAACCATCGATGCGGAAAGCTTATTTTGTCCCTTCATTATTTTGAAATCACGTGGACAGTTAATCATTCACTTCTGCATCTACGATGTTTGCTTGACATTCAAAGGAATGATTCAAACGGAGAGTAGAAACAAAAGTCACACAAATTGACCAAATGCATTCTATAAAAAACGATACAGATTTAAATCCAAAAAGAAATCTAACGCTAATATTCAAATTTACTAAATATGTCATTCAGTCTACGAAATTTTTCTTTTGCTGTCCCAGCAGAGATCTTATTTTCTTATCTTCTTTATCCTGACTAAGCAATATATAACACTTCCCATTTTTAAGAGTGCATTCTGTCGATTCGTTATTCGTGATATCATGTAGATGGAAAAACATTCACTTTTTACGAAGGTTGATAAAAAAGTGGAATCTTAAAATTTCCCTGGCACTATAGTTCCAATTGTCAACATTTTTTTTGTGTATTGATACACATGACCCTAACGTAAATTTTTAAGGGCAGCCATTTTGAAAGCTTGGTCTATTGTAGGAAGTCAAAAAGGTTACACGCGTTTAACTGCTTCAGCGAATCTGTCTTGATCTCCTCAATGTTCCCAAAACTTGTTTCTTTCAAGGTTTTCTTCAGTTTTGGAAGTAGAGAGAAATCGCTGGGTCCGATGAATACGGTGGCATCATAATAATGTTGTTTTTTGCCAAAAATTCACCAACAAGCAGCTGAGCTACTTACCTAAGGTGTGAGCTGGTGCGTTATCGTGGTGCAATTGCCACGAATTGTCTCACCACAGGTCCGATCGTTTTCTTCGGATTGCTTCACGCAATCGGCGTAGAACTTCCAGGTAACATTCCTTATTTAGCGTACAACCACGTTGCAAGAGCTCATGATGCACCACGCCATTGAAATCGAAGAAAATTGTAAGCAGAACCTTCACATTATGTGGAATATGCAACCAAGGGATTTTAACCGAGAATATAAACAAAAATAGAGAAATTAAAAAATGGAGACCTAAAAAAGAATACCGATGTAAATACACCCGAAAACCATTAAAGAAATCACAATTTTACAATTTTTACTTAAAATTATCAAAAATTCCCCAAAAGTTTCCCTTTTCTGGCTTTTCATCGATACGACAAAATTAAACTCAAGGCGGGAAAAAAAGTTCCAGAATTTTCCATCAGAAGAATAAAGCTATGACAATGCCTTCCTTTATTAAGATAATTTAAATAGAACTCGAAATCACTTCAAATAAAGTGACATGTAAATCGTTTCTGTTGATACGCTATCAGCGCCATCCGCTTCCTTCCTCGATGACCCAGCCGAAGCCATATCTATTCAAAAAAGGCGACCTTATGATAAAACTGGGTCTCCAGATTAAGGCAGAGATTTATCTTTATAGGAAGGAAAGGCCCGAAGGTCAGGTAAAAGCGTAGGGAGGCACTGGGGGCTTATACTACCGCACATCTTACGTAGATTGCTTCCTTTTCCCCGAAATGCCTTTCTGTTTATTTACGGTCGGATAGGAAATCGCACGGCGTCCTTGCGTCGTAATTTTAACGACCAATAAACGCTTGGACTGTGCGTGAGGACAGTTTCGTTCGGAAAATGCGTAAATCAGCTAGAGTGAGTTTCCACGGGGAAAGCCTCCAAAATTGCTGAGTTTGGCCCTAATAAACGATATCAATTCTAATAGAAAGCAGCGGTTGAATGAGTTAGTCTATCTCGATTGCGTGGTTTAGTCTCTAAGTTACTACCACACGGTTTCCGTGCGGAAGAGGAAATGGTTTTCTCGGAGAACACTGAGGGAATCTTGTGTTCAGGAGGGAGCTTTCGTGTGACTAATAAAACTGATAACGGAGTAGCTTGAAAATGATAAGATGTGCGTATTTTTCTTAATTTTGGTGATATAAGTACCTACTGCTTTACACTGGAACTTTAACCCTCAATATAGAATAGAATTACATTTGTAATTCCACTGGTTATAATTCCAAACATCTATACCGATTTATAATTTCTAAAAAGGATTTGATTAAAATTGTCTTACATCACTGAAAAAGTGTACTGTCATCCAATGATCTTCTCTCCTGAAAATTGCAACGGAGTTGTCGAAATACATATTGAGAACAATACTTGCAAAGTACGACCACGAAAAACCTTAACCTCCTCTGTTTAGGATTCCCTAAATCTATGTTTACTTGCAAACTACGGCTTTTTAGAGCTTTTCATAAATTTGTGATATACCTACTCTGGGGAAAATTGTTTCAGTTAGTTATAATGCATTATTGGGATGTTAAATGATTTTGTTCACTGAGTTGGGAGGAAATTGAAAATTATGCAAATCGTTGCTGAGGTTACCATAGTAACTTACTTGTTATCTCGGAAGAAAAGCTCAAATCGGGAATATCAGTGAATAGTTCATGGTTTAAGAAATTTAGTTTCTATTTATAATTAATTAATAATCGTAATTTATTTCTCTGAATTTTTATCATCGCTTTAGAGTTAACACTTCTTAAATAATTTCTTAATTCAAATAACGTTTGGTTTTTCAAATTAAAACTAACCAAGTCATGAAGATCCTTAGCATGAAAGATATTTATGTGAGAATGTACTACGTACAATTTTATTATTCAAAAGAAATTCCGTAATTATGTTGACGAATCTGTTGCACCCGGTGACTTGTATGTTAACGTTCCATTTGATTTTCACGCGTATCGGTGGGAAATTTTGCAATAGCTTGAAATTACATGTTCTTTTGCGAATATGTTTGCGAATAGGAATTTGATTGCCAGTGTTGATAAAAAATTAATTGAAATACACTTTCAGAACCCTTTTCATTCTTTCTGCAAATTATCTATTGTTGCGTCCACGTATCACAGTCACAGTTTGGAAAGACATGCCAGAATCAGTCACGATAATTAATTTATACTTAATGGATGGATAACAAGAATTTTCACTCACGTAAGATAAAATGTTTTTAAAAGATTGAATTTGAGATAAATAATTAAGTTAAATGGAATAGGAATTTGAATTCTTAAACTCCAAAATACTGAATCCAAGAACTTCTTTGATTAAATAATTACAGTTTTCTGTTGAGAGAGATCGGTTACTCAAGTTTCTTTAGGTTCTCTTTCTATTCTTTTTTTAAATAAATTTGGTGGAGAGAAAATATTCCATTTGAGTGCAGCAGTTCAAGCCTATGAAGAATGATTTCAAATCATTCAATTTGGATTGGATAATATGAACGACATACCTCGGCAGAATTGGTTAACTTTTTCCTCAATCCTGTATCAAAAGACAAAATATTTTATTCATCCATACATGGTATAAGGAACGCAAATTCGAGTGATTTATTGAGGTGTAGGTTTTCATCGAAAAATTAGAATAAGTTCAATATTATTCATCTCATTTACTTAAAAAACGGAAGCATAGTAAAAAAAAACCTTAGCATTCGAACTATAAATCGGAGTTTTCTAACTAATCGTAAATACGCATCCACGATTTCGTGAATTCATTGGCTGTTTTCGAAAGCGTTTGCGAGTAGATAACAAATGAGAGACTAAAACTTACGGCGCATTATTCATCGGAACTATCACTAGTTTAAGTAAGAAATGACGTGATTTTCGTTCTCCAGCATAATAATATTCATGACATTCTTCCCTTTTCGTGCCTCTTGCTTTCCCCTCTACTTTCCACTCATCCAATACCCAACCATTTCCTTCATCATTCAGAACATTTTTCTCTCTCACGTCCGACGATCCTTAATCATCGGCTTTTCAATTTCTCCCTTCGCTCATATTTTCTTGGTCTTTGACCGCAATCCTCCTCCATCTTACTTAAGCTTCTATTTAATATTCTTTCCTTACTCTTCGAAAGCGAACTGAGGAGCTAAGAAACGGAAACTGCGTGCGAAAATAAAAAAATATATATAAGCTATTTTACGGACTGCGGGACTCCTAATTACCTTAATTTACACAGTTAAATACCCTTAAAAGTTCATACGGTATTACTTAATAAATACCAGTGACAATCTACATCACACTTAACACATGTTTGAAACCATCAGAAATCATTCATCATGAAATTTCATTGATGAACATTTGTTAGGCAAAAAGTGGGCTAAACGTTGAAATTGAAACCATTTTGTTCGCAATACAATATTCGATCTGGCAGTTCATTAATCAAACAGGGAGTCATATGTCAAAAAAGAAATCAACTGATGAGCTGTAACTGCAAAGTTAGTGAGGAATATTCTTGAGCTCCTTTACGAAATACGATAGATTATGCGTACGGTTACAGAAGTGCCCTTAATGGAAACACAAAGTGTTTGAAAATGGAAAAACCCAACAGGATCATAAGTAACTCGAGTAACCCTGAATAAGAGCAGAACGCACTATAAACTGTGTATAAGCATAATGCTCGTTAGCATAGAGGGGAAAAGGTACTGCCTTTGGAAACAAATCTTAAAAAAAGTTTCCTTTAAAAATTGAAAGGGATCAAAAATTAGTAATTATAGCTACTGCGATTAGCTTCAACATCAATACTATGCATCGGTGGATTCAGAGGTGTGGGAGCGATTTCTTCATCTTGATGTTTTCGCAGATCCTGGACTGGAAGCTTTGACTAGAAAATTCAACAAATCTCTTACATATATAACAATTTTCGATAGCATATTGTCTCTTTTGCGGTGGAGAGTTAAGGCACTAAAATTATTTCCCCTTAATATTGGAGTATGGCTTAATTGCCTCATCTGTCCCCATTTGCAAGTTTCTGTATCCGACTCTGATAATATGAGGCTAATTAATACATTATAGTTTAATATGTGGTTAGTAGTCGTCTCTTTGTTTCAATTTATTGTAAATTTAACTAAATTATTAACAATTTAACTAATGTAGATACGCTTTATTATTTAAGGTAGTTTAAAACAAAGAAATATAGCTGTTGTTTTCGACTTTTATTGAAATGCGCTCGTTCATTACATTCGACTGAAGTTATAAATTAATTCTCCCATTAAGGGGTTATGTTTTTAATTAATAAATAGCTGAAAGCATTATAGCTTTTAATTTCATAGGCCTAATTGAAGAATCCATACCAATGTTAAAAGTATAATTCTACCATTTCTCTACATAATAGTTTATTTTAGTGATTAGTAATAGATTGGTTTCAGCTGTCAGGTCTAAGAGAGGGATTCGGGTTTCCATCTCCACTCCGTCTTCTGCCATTTACGTGAATCTACTGGCCGTTTCAGACAGTAAAATGGGAAACTTTGCGTAATAACATGCGGCAGAGGCCCACCGTACTACTCTGTCCACTTCTACCGTTCGTTATATTTCTTATGAAGGTAACTCGACTCGGAGAGTTTTAAATTTACGACTGAATTTGATCGAATCCGTAAGAAAAGCGTAGCGGACATCTTTGCTGTCAACCATGCGCACTAAAGCAGACTGCTGTTCGATACCTCCGTAGTCATTCACTGTTTACAAACCGGATTAAGTAATACTGAAGCACCTCTAGTTTCCATCCGTACCGAGCAGCAATGGCTCCCAAGGGCAAAAGAGGCCAATGATGGAATTGGTCGGTGGCCCTTATGAATTATTCCGTCAGAGGCTTTTTAGTGGGTTGCTCAGAGAGTGTGGTTGCGGGGAAAGGGTTCGGGCCGCTTCTTGTATCGAGGAATGCGACTTCTCCGAGGGCTGTCCCCGAGCATAGGCCTACTCCCTCCAACACTTCTCTCCTTCTTTTCAACCCCAAATCGCACTTTGCTTCGTGTCACCTGTTTCGTGACATTTCCACTTCCCATCCTCATCGCCATTTCCATTCCTCACTTCATCTACCACATAAAGCTCACATCTCTCTGACGGCTTCCTTGAGATGATCAAGTCTAACCATGTGCTAAACCAAAGAGCTTTAGCTAAATAGCTTAAAAATCAAAAGCGGGCTAAATTTTGGAGGAATATGATATCAAATTTTACATCAGAAATATTCAACAACTTTGTTTTTATGAATCTTGCGTGGTGACAGTTCTCAGTATCATCCATCTACCTATTTTTCAATCCTAAGAGGCCAACCTTCATTATACTTGATAACTATTAACTTACTATATCATAACTATAACCTCAGCAGCATATTATTAACATGAGCTATTACGTTTGGCATTTGCAAGAGTAATGCGGAAACCTAGTTAAGAATAAGTGCATTTATGAATCTATTAAAGATACATTTTATATTAATAAATAAAACTTTTTCACTAATTCGTATTATTTATTTTAATGCTATTTAATTTTAATTTTAATTTCTCATTTAATCCGTAAACGTATGTGTCTGGGAGAATGATAAATTTTCGGCCAAAAAATAACATTTTTGGAGTTGTAATATAAATTATGACAATCTCGCTCGACCTACGAATATTAGGGTGAATGTTGAATAAAATAACCGATAGTCGAAATGTGAAATGAAATAATCGATAATAGAATGGTGAATTTTAATGAAATGAAAGTTAAATGAAATGATCGATAATGGACATACGTAAAAAGACCGCATACACGTACTCTGATTGGTCATTTAGTCTAAGTGGTGATTCACCAATATAGGAAATATTATTTCAAAATATTCGGTCTTTAATCCTCTTATTTATCTTCTTTTAGATGAAATAGACGAATGCGTTTTGAGAGCCTTATGCTTACGAATCCTTCCCTTCATTTTCCTCTTCTCTCTTTCTTTTTTGTTTCCATGTAATTTTTAAAACGGCCGATTTTATTTTTCTATTTGGTATATTTACTATACTCCGACAATTCCCTACTACTGTTCATACCTTTGAATGAAATGACCTTGCTTTGTATTTTCTGACTTTTCTTTACACTTTGCTGCGTTGCCCTTTCATTTACCTCTCTCCTTCACCCTTCTTCACCACAATGCTATTCTCTCTAAACTCATTTATTTTCCATTTTGCCTCATGTATTCTCCTTTTTCCAATGTTCCGCTTCCCCTTTAACTTTTAACATATTCTTCCACCAAAATTTTGGATCACTTGGACCATTATGAATTGCATTACTGAGACATTTAATGAAAAAAACGCGTAGAATTTGAATCAGTAGCATTATTTTCTTACGAATAAATACCTTAATAATTTAATTTTTCCACAATTTTCCACGTTATAAAATGTATGAATATGTGATAATCCTTATTTCCCATTATTACCTAAATGTGATAGAAAAAGACTCATATTCTATACTAAACAAATATATGTTGCGGGTTTGGAGTGCTTCCTTTACAAAATTGCAATAGTATTGGTCTTTGTGGATTATTTAAGTTAAAATGAATCATTATTCAGAATTTGTGATAGTCTAATGGCTTTTTAGTGGTAGCTAGGAAGTATGTACTTCTTAATTAACTCGGATTTTCGGGGAGACACGTGCCTCTTTACATCATTAAACTCCATAATCATCTTGTTAAGAGAGGTTTGTTCATACGTAACCAAATAGTTTGTTTCTTTCCACCAGGTAAAATTGTCACAAACAATTACGATACTGCATTTCCTTACGGGGCATGGAGGTGAGTTGCTTCGTGTACTTGGACAAATTACGAGTTTCGTGGTAATAACATAGCAAACCAGGTATTTTATCGCATAATTAAATCTTCTACAAGAATTAATGCTCATTGTGGTTTGCTATTCACATTTGCGGAGTTTTGAATTTAAGATGAACTTGGCGATGGAAAGCGCTCGCGATGGCAGTTTCCGACCCTAGTCCAGCCCTCTCAAGTGGCCCAGCACCAGATGACCTCTCTCCTGATTAAAAGGTTGCGTTTGCGCGCCTTTCCCCCTTCACTTTTACAATTACCTTCCCCCGATACGCCCATTATTCTCTCTTTCCGCTAACCAAACCCTTCACGGCACCGCTTCCTTCTCAGCCATCAATTCCCATTCGCCCCCTTATTCTCCCTTTTCGGATCGATTTTCCCTTCTCCACATTCGCTTTGCTCCTCACTTTCTCTCTCCTTTTCTCTTCCTCTTTCTTCTCCACTAACTTTATACCAAAATACTTATTTACATACAAAAAACGCACCGACTGAGGTCCGTGTCTTTCCTCATCTCTAGCGGAACCGACGGACGTTTTCTCTTCCAAATGCTAAAGTTCAGACGTGTGGCGGACGGAGCAGAAAAAACAGAGGTCGAGGGAGAAAAGGATGATAAGAGGAGGGGAAAAAGGAAACCAGGCGAATTTATTGTCCCAGAAAGACCATGGAGTTATGCAACGCACACAATTCACAGCGGAGGGATTCGAATTCTAGAAATTTCTGAGGTATAATAATCTGGAATATGCGATCATATGTATGTATGCGTATATATTTGTGAATCTATGTGAATATACCGATACAAACGCGTACATAAATACACAAGCTGGGTGGTATGGATCAACTGGAGGTGAGAGCCGAGTCATCACACGACTTCCTCTTCGTAATTTTCCTTAAAATTGGTCGAATAATTCGAAAAGTAAATTTATTTCTTTATCTCCACTAGAATTTCATTAATGCATTTTTCGGAATAAACCAACTTTGAGAAAATGAAGACTTTAACATTGAAGTTGACGTCTGAGACCGTTAGCCGGCCGCCCCGATCTTCTTTTCTACACTTCCGTAAATTATTGAGCACTAATAGAGCGAGGGTGGTAATTTCTATGCTCACAATCAGTATAGGTGGATTAGGATAATTTTTTCATCTGTTGATTTATATTATCTATCTTTTATATAATTATGCAAACCCTTACTCTCCCTAGTAAAATAAGATATTCCTGCATTAAATGATTTTTTCACGTAAAAATTTATTTCCCATGACCTAATAATACAATGCATTGTAGCTTCAAAGTAAAGCTGTCAGATAAATAGAATTGGTTTGTAATTTGCAGTACCGATTTCAATCGTAATTCATCGCATGCGAGTTCAAGATTTCATGTATTTAGTTTTTGGTTATTTTGAGTCGTCACTCAAGTGACATAGATTGTTCTGTGGAAGTTGCAGCGACCTACACAACGTTGTTTCCTTTAGTAAACAACATTCTCCAGTACTGGCAGAATTAATTTAATTAAAACCGGAGAATAGGGGAGTAAGAGTTTCCTACGGTGTTTATTTTTAGTATCCGTGTGGGAGTTATTATTAAGTCAATTTCGTAATTGGATGTGCTTTTTATATGTTACATCGCAGCGTGTGTTGCATTAAAATATTGAAAAATCCTACAGCTTGTCTGTGTACGCATCTCGTGAGTCATGATGAAAATCAAGCGTGAGAGGCAACTCAATGCAGTCTCGGGGTTTTTCAAGCAGTAGACCAGAATGCAGCCAGATCTCCAGCATTGTCTGAGAAACATTTTCCAGGAACAATGGTTGGAACTGTTTTAATGGGATCACAGAGCAAAATTATCTTGAAAAATACGACTAGTAATTCGCAAAATGCATTTTAAAATGGAGATAAAAGTCGTTCTCTTCCATTGGAACTAAATATGAATTCTCAGAACTTTTAATGAGAAAGAGGAGCAATTTAAACTCCTCACCAGTCACATACTTTGCTGGTGATATTTCTGCGTACACTGGAAATCAATGGTGTGCTTAATAACTTCGTACTCTGGAAAAAGCAAATGAAGAGATAAGGATGATGCATGTTTCAGAAATAAATGTATTGTGGTAATTTGACATTTATAGTGGTCAAGAGGCCAAGCGCCTTTAATTGAATTCTTAATGGCAAAAGAAATTTCCAAATGTGTACACCTATTTGAAATATGAGTTGTACAGCATTAAATGCAGAAATTAAATAAAGAAAAGTGAAGGAAGGAATGTTTTAATCTGGAGGAAAACGAACGGGAGAAAGGGAATTTTTGGTTTTGCGCGAATATAAGTTTAGAACTTCCTTTTTTCTGTGCCTTTTAGTGAAAAAATTTTAATAAAATGTGTTAGGTTCTGATATACTCATCCAATGACTACTTCAATGAAAAAGTGATAGATTTAAGGAAAATAACGCCAAGTATATTGCTAATTATGAATAGTGAATGGTTCTCGTAGCTGAAAATCTGTCGTGTACATTGAAACAGGGGACGCCCTCAACGGACGAGTGACCGACAGACTATTGGCCGAATTAGTCTATTAAGTTCTCTCTATGATCATTATATCTCCATGGGTGAGATAAGGTGCAAAATTATACTGACCTTGCGCTCTTTGAAAGATTACGGTTCCAGAATAAGTTGAATTTATTATTCATTTCGCCTTCCCCAATCCAATAATTCGTCCGAATCAGTGGAATCGGGGATATATTAATTTCGAAACTCATTTCTCACTCTACATAGCAGCATCTAGCTTGAGTATAACTGGAGAGAGTGAGGTCATTATTTTCTTCAATTATTTACATTCGAACTGCCATCTCAATTAAGGAAGCTTTTGTTGTCCCAAAATGAATTAGACTCTGAAACAGTGAATCGGGTTCCCGGATATCCAGAGAGGTTAACGCGTTCGACTTTGGTCCCAGGTTCGAATTCCGGAGGAGGCCTACGTGTGAAATGCCCTCAGCCGTCGAAGCACTTTTAACAAAACTACTACTAAAACAGTGAATCCCTTGGTTCTTATACCCAACGTCCCCCAAAAGTAATCTATAAAAATAATTACTGTTAAATCAAGGTAAAGAATGGAAAATAAAACATTGGAGCGGATAAGAAAACACGAAGCAGTTTAAGTCCTCATTTTTCCGCATAAAAATATAAAATTATTCAAATTTAAAGGGGTAAATTTGAAGAAACATTTCGAAGTAGACATAGAACGCGGAACGTCGAGTGCTCCGGGATAGTCAAGTGTGCAACTCGTTCGACTTCGGCGAAAGCGATTCCGGGTTCGATTCCCGGTGGAGGCCGAAATGACCTCAACTGTCGAAGCAATTTTAACAATACTAAGAGGAACTTTGATCGCAACTGAAGTGATAATGTTTCATTACGTAAAATTAAGTTATATTGCGATATTTTCGGTAATAATATTCATTAAGCATTTTCAAATAAACGAATCGCCATATGTGAAACTTTAATATTTCTTCGGTGATTTGATTTCTCTGTTACCTCAATAGTAATTATAACTTGAAATTTAGAAAACGAAGCACAAATGAAATTATTTATGAAGATTTTTGTATTTTATTTTTGAAATGAATAACAAAATAAAAAAAAATATTCCAGCTACAACCTGAATTCTGCTTTTCTTTTTTTGCCAAAAGTATGAAATAAGTTGATTATCAGTCATTTTGTTCAAAAGAATTTTCTTCTTTACAATTCAACGCCGCTTCACATTTAAAGACAGAAAAATCCCTGGAAATATTGATGAAATTCACTCACTTTAAATCTTAACGAAGTTTCCTTTAGTTTAATTACCGATTTCGTCTCTCTTTTGTTTTTGTTACGTTAGGTTATAGCTATCTTATGTGTAACAGTGAACCCTAAAGTTATATTGACAGATACTTATGGCAATGCTGAAAGCTGCATGTTATAAAAGTTCGCAAATGATAGTTCGGCTGAATATTTTAGCCGAGTTTTTGTCGCTTAAATATCAATTATGCCGATTTTTTGTCCGTTATTCTTCCAAGGGCAATATAGATTAAAAAATATTTGAAGTATTTGGCGTGAGATCTACCCGTAATTTATGAAGCTCCGAAAAAATGGCTGTCACAGTTTGGAAAGCAAATTTATTAAATTACTTTGTTATTTTTTATGAATACCCTCTGTCGATATGAGCTTGGTTTCTGTATTTCTTGGGTTACTTGATAGCATTCTCTATTAAGCCAATTAAGGTGAAATTTATTAGCTCTTTCCCTCAAAAAACTAATAAAGAAGGCGTGGTTTTAAGGGGAAAAGCCGCTCTTCTTTCTCGGGCCCATTAATTGCATCTTTTGGCAATATTTCATGGCATTCCAGACTCAAGGAGTTTTATTTCATCACGAAAATTAATATCTGATTCTTTGCAGATAAAGTATTGAAGCTTCAGCGTTCTCATCACGTACATTAATGTCCATAATTTGAATTAATCGATGTTTACGAAAGATTTTTCCTCTACGTTTTCACATTATTATACAGTAAAATGTAATAGAGAGCAATTAAACCTTTTCCTAACTTTTAAGAGCTGAAAACATTTTTTTTTAACACAGAGTATTCTCTTCAAGAGATACATATTATATTATAGAGATATCGTCCACATTGTGGCATCGTTCGCTGTCGCGGCTTAATAGAAGCACCGGTCATACAAAGTGATGGAAAGGATACCCCCTTCAGGTTGGAAACACAGGAAAACAGGTAAGGGTGATTAGGCGCAAGATGGTGCGCATCCAGGAAAAATCCCAAGGAAGAATGGACTTGAAAAAAAAGTCTGACGGGACCAGGAATCGAACCCAGGTCTCCCAATTGCCATTCAGGTACTCTGTCCGTTGAGCTATCCCATTTAAGGAGCATCACAATTCTCTAAGCCATTCGAGAGACTGTGTGGGCAAGGATTTTTTTCAAGTCCATTCTTCCTTGGGATTCTTCCTGGGTGCGCACCATCTTGCGCCTAATCACCCTTACCCGTTTTCCTATGTAATCAAGTATATGATGGACGTGATTGAGGTTCATTCCGGACATTTTTACCGGATTTTCTCAATCCAATGAAATACATATGGAATTCAATTTTAAGTGACCTCCGAGTATATCTTTTTTCGATTACCTCAAAATACAAGAACTGAGAATTGTTTTAAAATCTCAATTTTATATTATAACACACCCATCTATAAAGAACAAAGAAAAATTGATTATTTACAATCAAATTAATTCAATAGTTTGAGTGAAACCTTTCGAAATTCATAAATTTATTTTTGGTATGTGAAGAATTTTTGTTAAGGGAATCGGGAGATATTATGTAATATGAATATCCTCAGTTTTAATCCCACTAAATTCCAAATAATAGTTCGTTCGTAAAAAACTTAGCCGACTCTTAGTAGCCAACTGCGCAGGTGGGCCTAGTCTATCTCAGAAAATAGGAGAGGCAGGGAAGAATTACCACGAAATACCATCGAACCAGCAAATACCATCCACAGCACGACTATTAAACAATTTAACAATTTGAATAATTACTTACACAATTATGCTCCGAATTACGAAAAGATTACATATGACCAATTCCAAATCGGTTCTCTAACAGCATTATTTGGTACAGTACCAAAAGCATATGGATGATAAATACCAACAGGAATACAAATTAACGTTTTTATTCGGGCAACATGTATGTACTACTAGTACACTGGTAACTCATTAAATATTTATGATAAGTAAAATAGTATTAATCAAAAATTGAATCGCAAAAAAAGGGAATTTGTGCGAGAAATGCCCGTCCAATATCTAAGATTTTATATCGTATATAAAAACGTTTATTTAAAACTGTACATTTGCTAATGCAATTATGTTTGCATCTCATCTTTCTCAAGTATCGATATAACTGTTTGCATACCATCAAGATTTTTCAGAGCCACTATTGACTCTCATATCAAGCTCATTCATATAATGAGAATATTTTAATGAGTTTAGTTTTTAACAATTTTAATCGAAGAAATAGACAAAGATGTTCCTCAATTTCAGCTAATTCAGATTAGAATTCTAAAATTATAACTAAATGCCAAATGCTTGCACAATATAATTTACATTCCTTTATCTAAACTTAAACTGTACAATACTATTAATTTTAAGTACGTGCCAAATTTAATTTAAGAACCTGAAATGAAGTTATACATGATATTTTTATTGTTTTTCGGTAGTAAATTTTTAGGGCATTTAGGTATTTCAGATTTTTGCTATTAATATGTAAGGAAAATCCAAATGCAGCTTATGTAATTATTGCTTTAATATTGCATTTTAATAAACTAATTTCACTCAAACTGGTTGATTAAAAAGTTTGGATCAATTCGCGGACAGACTTTTTTAGCTGAAAAAATGGGTTAGCATATCAACGTCCTAGATAATTTTTTATCGATTCATTTCAGTACATATACACATTACAACGTTCTGGAATTTTCTTTTCCTTCGCTGCTACTAAATAATAAATCAGAGAGGCTCTGTATCCTTTATTTCTAAGTCTTTCCTCTAAATTTCCGTCATTCAATCCTTATCAAACCGCTCTATGGGATACGAACGCAACTCTTGATTTACTATTCATTTGAGCGCCACACAATCTTCTCCGTATTCTAGAGAAAATTTTCAATTTTATTTATATTATCGCCTCCGTATCTACAGGATCGTGCTCTCCCTGCGCACGCTAAGGCCATTAAATCATCACAGGAAACATGGAAAATCAATTTTAATTCTCACGTGGCGTGCTATGTCTTACTAAGAGATTAAACCGTTAGGCATCTTGAAAGATTTATTCTTCCAGAATCGAAAGTCGCTTCTTCCCGATTTCCTTCAACTTAATTCCCTCAGTATATCACTCCCTCCCTTCTCTTTTTTTCTCTACAACGCCATTCCACGACACATTTTCACAGAATTGTTTACGATCTGCGCCTTCATCATTCCAAAATCTCGGATCAAGACATCTTCACTTCGCTTGGAATTTCTTTCACTTTCGCCCAACACTACTCTCTGTTCGTGAATAAATAGATTCAGTTCTATGTAAACTCATTGTTGCAACAAAGATTTTAAAAAATATTAACGAAAATCACGGTTTTGTAGGTACATTATAGCTATTTCGCCAATGGGCTTCTATACCGATCTGTCTAGATTCAGAAGTTCATTAATTGTTACTAATATTTTATGAATTCTCTCCTCAGTAAGTTCTGATCGCAGCATTTAGTTGCTATATACAACCCATCCGCTTTACAAATTTATTTTTTACTAATTGTATAATGGCGCTTAACCACATAAATAATGACAACAAATAGTTACTTAATTCACTTTGTAGCACTAATAATTTGATGAAATTCACTCTTGAAGATTAATCATAGCTATGTAGAATTAATCAATCAATGAAGAATTTAGTACAGTTTACTAGGAAGCAAAAGAAAGGGCATTAAGTAGGGAATGTTGGGGCACATGAACCTACGGAAAGGTAGAAATCTTATAAAAAAAATGTTCGTCATGTAGAATGTAGTTTTTATCATATCGTATTTTCCACGGTTTTTGACCTTAAATGCCCATTTTGATGTAATTTTATTTACGTATTTGTATTTCTTATAACTCCTTATGACGTAAATATAAACGAGTTTTATTGTTTTATGATACTCTATTCTTCAGTGTGTTAACCTACCAGTATGCTACCAGCAAAATCTAGCATTGGTTGCTTTAGCAAAATCCTCCTAAAGCCGTATTGGCAAGTTAATGGCAGAAAAATTGTTTCCCCGTAACATTCAGATAAAAAAGTTGAATCACCTCTAAAGAATCCCTAAGAAGGTTAAAAAGTTTGAACAGAAAACCTTTTCGAGTCACGAAAGAGAACGAATTTTGAAATAACGTGTCAAAGACAAAAAAAAACATCCAACTCTAAAATGTAAAACATGGACCACGTTATCAGTGTGCAAAAAGTATAAGAAACCGAAATACCCACGGGAAAACCACAAGAAAAACGTTACTAAATATAATTTCGGATGTAGCCATGGAAAAGTGAATGTATAATAAGTAAAAATATTTTGAAGAACAAAAAACAACACCGTGAAGAGAAACCAAATAAAGTCTAAAAGTGTAAAACCAATAGCAGCAACAGAATTGTAAAAACAAAATGAGAGCCACCACAAAATTGGATGGTGTGTAAAGGAGAAAAGTTTAGAAGATCAAAGGAAACCAACAAGAAAAAACCACAATTGCCAATACTTGCTGAAAATATACGTGAAATACGTATTTCGAGAAATATGTATATGGTAAAATGGGTTTTAGAAAACCCTTTAGTCACAAAACATGAAAACTTTGTTGTCGAAATACATATTTGACGTACATTTTCAGCAAAAATCGGACGTTTTCGGGGACCTTTTGCATGACATTAATTCATCTGTAGGGCTCATGAAGGCTATTTTCCTGTTGTGGTATATTTTTTCCCGAATTTAATTCGCCATCATTTTTTATTCCTCGTAATTAATCCATATCCTCACCTTTGAGTATTTCATTATACAATCAATAACCATTTTGTGATCGAATTATTAATGCTTTCATATGCATATATAAATATCAACGATTGGTTCTCCCAGATTTTCAATCATGCTCAAAGTAAGTGGAAAGCCAAATATTCGCAATTCGTTAATCCTGACTTTGCCAAATTACCGCACATATACTTTTCAAAATTAGAGTCGGTTTCATCTCATTGGAGTTGAAGGACGTTCGAAAGAAGCGTCAAAAATATCAAAAGCGTAATAGAGACGCGAAATAAACGGGTCCGTAATCCACAAAACGAACGCCGAATTTAATGATTAAGCAAAAACAATATAATTTCGCGGAAATAAATCCGCAGTTCCGTTTAATTTTGTGCACAATTTCACTCATTCAGGAAAGTTGAACTGATAAATTGTGGCGCCCCAGCGGGTTAGCAGCGCCAACTGCGGATTTATTAGCAAACACGTTCATCCACTTACCCTGGGTACATATTAGGGTAATTACGGAACCCGCAAACATGAACAAAGATTTCATTTATTTATTCGCAGTTGAATTAGTTTCTGCGTAATTGCAGCTTTGCTCTTTTGTCTAAACTTCGCTCATTCCTTTTTAATGATGCCTACTTCCGCTTTATTTACCACAGTGCATTCGTTTTTTTATTTGTCTTATTTTACTCTTTGTTCTTTTATTCCATTTGTGGCATCCTTCCCGTTCGTCCATTTTTTGTTAACTTTAGCAAAATACATTCAATATATTCAACAGTCGGAAGCCGTAACTAAGGCAAGTGGAAGTCATAAGTCATAAATTAGCAAAATCGAAAAGCGCGGGGAATTATCTTTTCTTGGAAACACTCAAAATATTTTAATAGCAATTTTGTAACTCTAAGTTATGGTTCATAAAGAAATCATCGCTTAATATCGGTTTAATTTTAAAAATTGCCAGTTATGTAAGAATTATTGAAGAAATTATCATCCTTCGCTGACAATACGCTTAATGCTGCCATATTTCTTAGGCCTTCTCGGAAATTTCGTGCAGTATTTTTGTGTCGGGTGACAACCTGTCCGTCGTGAACACTGACTCCCCTTATTGGAACTCGGAAAGGTGTGACCTACTAAAAGAAGTGGAAATTAGTGAAAACTCTTTTAAGAACATAACCGGCAACGCTTACATTTTGGAGACCTCTAAGAGACCCAGTAATTTCATTTACTGTCAGCAAACTCAACTGAAGTGCCCAACTGACGAATTTCTTTCGAACAACTTCGAGAGTCCTCGGATTCTACACGTCTATAACGTCAGTAACGTAGAATCTACTAAATTGGCCTCTACTTTGTGGTAGTTTTCCATCATGAAGAAAAATGAAAAAAACAGACTTAACCTGATGATGACCGAAGGGGTCTTTCTGTGGTCAAGTTAAGTCTATGTGGAGAAAGAAGAGAGACCCGGCTCTTAGTAAACTACCAAAATAAATAACTCCGAAGCCGTAAATATCCAAGTTAAAAAGAAAAGGGGACTTACATCTCTGCTGCATTTGATGCGTTGCAGGGATATCCACAGTACTCAGAATGAAAGATACGTATTTCGAAGACAATGTTTCCATTCTCAGTAGCCTTGTTGGACTGTTTATTGTTATTTATTTATCCATTCTGGATACTGTGGCTTCCCATGCAACTCACCAAATGCAGCAGAAGAAACCACCCAGATGTAAGTTCTCCTTTTCTTTTTACTTTGGATTTTTACGGTTTAGGAGTTCTACTTCATTTTGATAAAGTTAGTCTGTTATTCATTTTTCTTCACGTTAGTTATGTACTTCGTGTACTTTTCCATTTTTGATAACTTTTAGGCTTCAGTGGTCAGTTCTGAGCTGATCATGAATTTAATCACTTAGTTACCGTGCCAAGACTAAATTTACTTATATAAACGATTTCTCTTAAATTAAAATTAAATTAAAACTTTTCGTGAAGAAATTAATTTAGTAGCATTGCAAGATTCTTCTATCTTATAATCTAATCTTGAAATACTAATAACCTCTCTAGGAAAAGCCTGTGTAGATAGTATCACTTATTGATGGGTGAAATATTATTGTCCCTTCACATAAATTCCATTTGAGCGTTGAAATATTTAGTAGAGCGTATATCCAGTGTAAAATTAGATAAAATATAGTAATCTAGATGAGCGCAAATGTTTAACTTAGAGGATTTATAACTTTATCATGATCAGTTCCGCTGAATCACGTAAAAGCATTTGTAAATACGAATTGTTTGTAATAGTACCTTGTTATATTATGAAGTGCTTTGGTGTGCAGCGGTGCACTGCTGAGAAGCTCTTTCCATAACAGGTTCAGGTCACGGAAAGGAGGACAATCTCTAAATAAATTCAGAGATTCTGAAGAGATCTGTGAAAGTAGTGCACGCGTAATCCATATTTTGAATTTTAGATGTTTAGGCAGCCACCGATCGACTAAAGGCTTTATCTCTTTAACTGCCACAGTTATTTGCAAGGGAAAGAGTGCTTCACGTTGTGTTTGAAAGGGAAAAGAAGCGGGAATGACAGCGTGTGTAGCGATGATTAAGTCACGAACTGAATGACCTCAGACAGTCACGTACGAAGCAGAAATCACGTCCCACTTTTCCAAACTCTCACACCAATCTTACCCTCGTTTTAGTGCAGGCAAATTCGCTACGCATGTTCTATATCGAGATTTTTGGAGAAGTTTTGAAGTGTAAAAGAGGGATATGTATTCCTCGTAAATCGATTTTATAACTACGATGATGATGATGTAAATCATGCTTTATATTATTAAGATAATGTATGAATCAATTCATGTTTATAAAAGAACAGTAACAAACTTTGAACTATTTGCTTTAACGAATTATGCGAGAATAAGTTATTTTGTAAGTATTAAGAACATTTGTATGCTTAGAAATGTAATGTATGGTAAAATACCGAAGAGGATATGCCGATAAATTAACAAGCCGAAGAGAATCGCTGGCACAGCAGTGTTGCGGAGACAGTTTCTTAATTGATTAAATTATAAATGCTTATTGCTCGATAGCCGGAGATTCTTAAACCATTCCGTATTAACAATAATTTTAACTTCTGACAGTTATAGACCTTAAGTTAATAACCACGCCCTTTACTTTCAAGTTAATAATGATTAATAATTTGATTCGAACCCTCTGCAAATAACGGATTTTAATATCATTTCGCAATAAAATTTCAACCAAAAACTGCTACAGAAATTTTCCTTGAGACGATTTCCTTTCCTTGACAGTGTATGGCATTCATTTCTAAGCTCAAAAGTGCTCCATTACGAGAGGGCCGTCTTATCACAGAGCGCAATATCTGCTGTAAAATACCACCGCTTTATTAAGGCTCAATTTCTTCCTAAAGTTTAGCAATAACTCTTGGAGTGCCTACGTTTTGATGCGGCTCACGGGTTTCTGTGGCAGCTGTAAAAAAATTAAAAATCCGGTGCCAAAACTCGTTAAACTTTTCCTTCTTTGACATAATTTCGCACGTTCATAAACGATAATTTAATAAATGTTACTCTTAGTTTATTTGGCAGCAATTTATGGATGCCGTCAAAATACGAAAAACTTCGTTCTGCTTTGTTTATAACGAATTTATTAAAGAGGAATAAGCTTAGAATATCCAGAGACAAAAAGTTTTGTAATCGAGATAGGTTTAAGGAGATTCGATTCTCGGATACCTAGGGGATACATTTTCTAAATTTCTTTTTAATTTGTTCGATGTGATGCATTATGTAATATATCGCTATTGAGAAATTACAATATGAAGAGATATTCATCTGAGATATGACACTCGTATACATCACATGTATACAAGTTAGTGAAATCTAATAGCTGATTGATTTAATGTAACTTATGTTGGCCTTATAAGATGTCTTGCCGCAACTGTATCCACCATTTCTCCTCTTAGAGCTAATTTTTAAGGCAATCCATTACAGAGTGATTCTTTTGATAAGTAAAAGAAGGAGAGGAGGCATTGGAAATGCGTGAATTAAATATTAAGAGATGAAGAAATGCTATTGAAGGTTGGATGAAAAGGAATAGGCAGAAGAAAAAAAAATTATAGATGACTTAAAGGGCGATATGGTTTGCGAAGAAGTGAAATAAGTGTTGAGCTGCTTAATTCTAAAGTAGTATCCGTGAAGCTATCGTGGCTCAGGAAAGTCAAGTACATGGAGCTTATGAGGCATTTGGAAGACTTTTTGAGTCAGTTCGTTTATTTCCATTACTTATGGATTTACATTTGCATCAATTCTCTCGTCGGTGAGTCTTTAAAGTTTCGATTGATTCGTTCCCTCCGTTTATTGCTATCGATCGTGGAAATCAATCCTTTTGAGCAATATCTTCGCTTCTGTTTCTTTTATGTAACACTCTTGGTCGGATAAGCGGAAGTAGCACAGAGGTCACACAACAACTGCCTAACGTACATTCTGTGAATTTATTCAGCAATCACAACTTCGCTGCTGATTTCTTTATTCAATTGATTTCGTCGACTTACATCAGTCATAAATTTTGTGACGGCTGCGTTTTCCTAAAATGTTGGAGATATTTGAAATGTTGTAGACGCACATGATTTAGCACTTACATTTTAATATTTTCTGCTTAAAATTAAATTCATGTCCCATATTACTCTCTACTGTTGCTCATCTTCATTTCTCAATAATTTGTACCATATTTATATCCTCCACAACCTTTTCCGTGTCTTTTCATCTCTGCCTTCCATTATATTTAATGTTCAATTACCTTCTTTAGCAATCTCTCTTCTCTCGATATCCAACTATTTCTTCCACCATCGCTTAATTAATTCAATGAAAACTCTCTCTTCTTCCACCATTTCCAACAATTCCGACTATTTTCCTATCTTGCTCTTTCAGTTTGACGCCATATTCAAATCTCGAAATTCGACTATCTTTAGAGTTCTTTCTTTCTTGTGGTCCACCTCACGCATCCATTGTGAATTTGCGTTTATGAGTTTATTCGTTTGAGCAGCAGTTGTAAATTTAAACACATTTCCCCGAAACAATTGGCGTTTTAGTGGGGACCAGCGATATGGGATTGAATCTTAATCCGCCATTACGTGGGCGTGTGCAAACGGCGCTCTTTTGAAGAGTGATGTCGACATTGAATTTCACGCAGAAGCCGCATCGGCTATTTTCTACTCGCTCCTTTATCTGTCGGATAACCACGCTTCGCGACGCTCAATTGCTATGTCAACAATTGTCCGTTGATTTAATCTCGTTGTCAATGGAAACAGAGCCTCGAGGGAAAACCAATTGCGGAATATCTCTGACTGCGAGATATTCCTCTTTCTCACTTTTTACAGCGTTTCGCTCAGTGCAATTCGGAAGCAGAGGACTTTGAAGAAGAAATTTCGATGAACCTTTTTTCTCATCTCTTAATCTTCATCGAACTCTGAAATTAACAAACCAATGCAGAAATTTTATACGCCATGATTCTGTATTGATGAGTTGGAAGTGAATGTTTTCTTTGTGATTGTGGATAGTCTAGGCTGTGTTTACTAGGACATAAACCTTAATTACTTAATTATCTAACTTCCATCATCTAATCGCCAATCATTTTTTCTTGGGGAAATATCTTACCCAGCAGCACAAAGATTTTTTGAAATTCGCGAATTCCTTACAGACTTTTTCATGAAAAATGTCTTCAGTTTCTACCATCTTTTATTCTCAACTTTCATCCATTTTCGTAATTACTGAAAAGAATGTAATAAAAATCATACATTTGATTTCGTAATTTCTAACAAATTAAGTAAAATATCTATAGATATGCAATAAATAGGGAGAATATGTTCAAAGAGGCTAAAAAACGCATGCGACTGAAGGAATTGGAGTAGGAAACCCACCGCCAACTTAACCAACCCAATTATTTGGAGAAATATCCGTTTGCAGCCTTTAAAAATGTTACTTATCTGGCAAGCAAATGTTTATATGAGCTCTCGTTGGCAAGTAATGCAGAGCCAATTGACATATACTAATCATAATTCATGAAAACTATTGCAAAATCAGTATGCCCATAACGGAAGATGATAATAACATTAAGACAGATAATGCCGTTAAATCAAGTGACTGTATAACCAGTTTTGGACTTTATACTGACAATATATTCCTTTCTTGAGTCCTTTCTAGTAAAGTTGATTTTATTTAAAAAGAAAGGTGTCCTTGTGCCAAGTGGCCCCTTTACTATTCTGGCCAATTTTCGCCTCCAACCTCAGATTTGCGCAATTACTCTCATAAGTGGGCTGGAATATCGGTGAATTAAGTGGATAAGGACACAAAAACGTCACTTATTCATTTTTCTTAAGAAGGGGTTATTCTTTCTAGGAGTCATATGATTATCACTAAAATTAACTTTAACAAAAAACAAAGATTCGCAATCGCAATTTTTTCAAGTATACGGAAGAAAATATTTGGCCTGAAAGAAGGAACGCTGAATATGAAATCTGCTTTAATTAACCGTTTTTTTTTTCATTTCATAATTTCCGACATTTTGTGTCATCTTCGCGTAATGATCTTCCTTTGCGGACTTTCTCTTTTTGATAATCCGACCCTTCCGTGGCTTATTTTGCCTCCAAGTGATTCCTCCGCGCAGTCGAGTGAGTAATGGAACGGACTCCTTACACCGCTTACATTGTGACTTAAGCGACGACGATGTGAATTCCCACGCCGACGCACTTTTTCTCCAAATAGGCAATTCCAGATAGCATTGGGGAACAGAAGGGCGAATTTACACCGAAAGATGAAATAAATTTGGCAAAACTCCCTCTTTCCATTTGCCCCAGTGTTATCTCCATCCCTTTTTACAATCCCTCGCCCCTTTTTATTAGAGAACTTTTGATATCTATTTAACAAGTTTAGTTAACTTTACGCCCCAGAAGTTGGTGAAGATATCAGCTCCAGTTGTGGACGTTATATTGCGTACACGTTTCTTCACTCGAACGCCCGCTGTAATGGCGCAATTCGGGATAAGATGTGGCTTTCTTTAATTGCTCGCCTGCGGAAATCAGATATATTAAGATTAGAACGGTATAATAAACAAGTATAAGTTAGCTGTAGTATTCTTCGAAGGTGTCATCTTAATTTAATCCGAACTGCGAGCCTATTGCCTCATCTCCTATGATTAATGGAATGTAATGCCTACAAACGAATGAATATCGAGTTAAAGCTGTTGATGATAAGATGTTAAAACCAGCGCTATCTACCGTAGTGAAATCGATTTACTCTTGCTTGGCTTCTTTGCGATATTATGTACGTTGTTATCCTTCCAGTATTACTTTAATGCTTGGATATTCTGTGAATAAGTGAAATGTTACTTAGTTTTGCTCTACATTTATGTGATATTCGTCAATATTCAGGGACCGAGCAAAAATTTCTCTCTCTTTTTTTCAACGGGAATGTCGAAGTAGAAAAATCAAATTATAAGACTGTTTTCGCGTACTTCCTTACTCTACAATTGATTGAGCCACCTCAGCGATTTGTTCCGTTGCAGTACTATTCTGAAGATGAAGTTGCGGTAGAGTTCGGTCGCCGTGGTAGAAATTCGGATGGGTGAGGCTGGAGCGGTCACCGCATGTACCTCCCCCGGTGATTATCGCTTGAGATTCGCTTCAATGAAGAAGTGCGACGACGAAGCAAAGTCCGTCAGTGGCTCTGCAATAAACCAGTCGAATTCTAGTCTCTCTAAACCAGTGGTGCGATATGCTAGTCGGTCACGAAACCGATAACTCAGGCTGAAAACTACTTAGTCGGGGTAAAAAACCGATCCCGAACCGGAGAATGAAAGTTCTGAAGAATTGAAAACGGCAATTATTTCGTTTCAGCTGTCCGGTTTACGTTTAAATTAACTCTATCAAGAATTGTGTTTTCTAATAATGGGTATCAGTGACTCGTAACTCACAAATTAAAGTTGCTTTTTAATAAATGAACTCATAATTCGATTACTTCTTTTACATCAAAATTTCTCTTTAAAATTCAAATTAATGTAATTAAAAAGTTACAAACAAAAATCCATTCCAGAGGTATTATAATACCGAATGCTTGGAAAACACCAGTTGGAGGGTGTAGCGATAGCGGAAACATGAGGTAGTCATTGAGCGAAAACCGACACGAAAATATTCACGATCCGATGCACTGAGCTTAACAGCTGCGGTAATATAGAAACATAGTGAAATGTAATTATGTAAAACAGTGATTTTATCAATTGTATTTTATCTTTCATGAGGATAAATGGAAAATAATTCGTATGTTATGATTCCTCCACCTCTTTGTTATTTCGACTAAGAAAAGAATAGATGTTTTGATTCGCCTTAACTTAACGACTTTGTTATAAATGAATATATTTAAGTATTGTATAAATACACTTGGATAGTCGGAAGATTGAAATAATTAGAGGAAGATTACATTGTACCTTATTTTAAAGCTAGATTTGAAATTTGCGATAAGTAGACTCAACGTGTTCACTTCCAGTGTTGATATTATTTGAATTAAATCTTTATTACACCTTTACTATCTATAGAAGTAGAAATATGGCAATCAGAAAGGATATTAACAGCGCAGCTATGATTTCAATTGTTCGTGAAAATATTGTTCAATATCAATATCCAAAAAATAAAAAAAGTATTGAAACGAAATTTATTTATATATACTGAACCACAAACAATTAAAATATATTTCAAATAAATATGTTTCAATACTTTTTTATTTTTTGAATTTGGAATACCACTATATTAATGCCTCTACCATCCAACGAATGTCAATATCAATTATTCGAGTAAAATATCCCTGTGCATTCAAATAAGTAGCTCCAAACATTAATTTTTCTTAAATTATTTACTTCGAGCTTTTAATTTTTCGATAAAATCAAATTTCAATCTATTAAAACGGGAATATTTGTTTTAATAGAACTAATTAAAAATGTTTTTTTTCGTTCCTCTTTTGTTTTCTTGTTTAGTAATCTCCATTTCATAAGTTTGCTAGAATTAGTATGCGGTTTGAAAGTTATATGATGAAAATTTCACCATAAAATGTAGAATGCCACCTGGCTAAAAGGCCAAATTGCAGTGAAGATGAAAATAAATAAATAAAATATGATCTGAGACCTGAAAAAACTGATTTTGCCGTCAATAAAGGGTCGTTCTATCGTTTTCCCGACTGCCCAACGATTATCCGACGCCTCACTCGACAGAACTCGACGCTTTCCCTATACCGACGTCCTCAGTATATTAACGAGTCGCATTGATAGACACTGCACTTTAACGATGTTGTAATAAATTACCGCAGCACATTGCACAACCGGACTCGTGCTAATGGGGCGTTATGGCAGGATATGCTCGGCTTCATTTCTGCATTTCAATGAAATCCGAATAAAATCTATGATCCTATGTTTAATATTCGATTACCTTATCTGATAATTTATGAAGTATCAGTTATAGAATACGGACACAATCTCCAATATATTTTTATTGAACAAATAGAACATTCAGGTCGCAAAAAGTAACTCACATGTACTTAATACCGAAGAAACTCATAGTGGCAGCACGTTTCGGACGATATGAAAGAATAGAAGCAAAGAGTACCTGTGTGATGTAACTGTCTGATAAGGAGTAGAATCTTACGGATGTGGCATTTCACGAACATTTAGGTGCATACATTTCGAATTGCAAGCATTCATAGTGAACAAGTATGTTGCAATCCGCCTTTAAATGATGATGTGGACATCTGGAGGTTAAAGCTCTGAATTCTAAGTTTCTATTTATTCTTAAACATAGAGAATTGAAAAGTAATCACAAACGCTTACAGATATTTTCCCTGGGGGTCAAATGATTCCGCAATTTTTACCTGGACCCATTTTTACCCTTAGCACAGTAGTGATTATAAAACATAAAATAATATTGGAGTCGTTAAGATCCCATTTTTAACTGAGCTGCAATTGATTTTTGTTACACTGTGCCAAAGGGCAGTGCAATTTTATGTACATACATACAAACTCCTTTTTAACAATTTGTTCCTTTGACAAAGTGTACCTTATGATTGCGGTTAGGAAAATCAACATACACTCGCCCTATTCCCTTAGGAGTATGGATATTATTTTTGCTAAAAAATGCTCCTCATCTACTCGAATGCATTCAGTTTACTGAAAAATGCAGGATACGAGAACAGGTACTAGTCTGTATGTTGAGGAGTGTGGGAGAATGAAAGACTACAACTTCAAAATATTCGAAATTCATAATTTTCACTCTCCCATAGTCAGAAGTGTAAGATTTTTATAACAATCCTTGTTTCGATTCTCAATTACATAGATAAACGCACTTGTGATGTTTTTATAATACATTTTGCTGTGGTTTATAGATTTAATTGATAATGTACAGACTTACTATGTACTCTATTTATCGAAACGGGTTAAGAACTTTATTAATTTATTTAGGAAAAAACGTTGAAAAACAAAGATCTGTAGGCATAACGTAAGGTTTACAAAAAATTTAAAATAAGAAAGCTTGAGTTAATTAAAGAATTAATATTTTTGACCTTACGGGAGCGAGAATTGGGTTTATGTTCCGACGTAATGGAAAATAAAAAGAGGAATGAGTATTTATTAGATAACCCGAAAAAGAGGAATGAGTATTTATTAGATAACTGATAAAAATGTCTGTTAAAATAATTGTATCGAATTTTAAGATATTGAACTTTTCTTATTCGGTGAGCTGATACAAATCACTCAATAATTCGCTATTTTCTTCAATACCTCACATTTGGCAACACTGCGGCAGAATAATTTTCCACTGAATGGGATTCAGAAGTCTCGAATAATGCAAATACGAGGCGCTGGAGATGTATTGGAATGTTGGCGGTGCCAAAGAGAAATAACAAGTTTGAGGGATCGATGGGACGTCCCATTGCAATCCTTGAGATGAGCGCAAAAATTCTCGAATCTTTCAAAGTCGTTGGAAGCGGCGTTTCCCTGAGCCATCGCTTTGGCGCCCGAAAGCATTAGCACAGCAGAAATCCCGTCGCGGTCGCCTCGGGGAAGATCCGTTTTGCTGTAAATTAAATACGTCCCGGGGCACACACACTCGAAAACAAGATGAGGCAGATTTAAAACGGAACTCTTGGACTAACAATAGAGGAGGTAACGAGATTGCCGCGGGAGACGAAATAAAAGTGCTTCGAGACCCTCGTTATTGTGCTTCCGAAATGTTTGAGAGGACATAATTACGTCGAGACATTTCTAAAAGAATAGAAAAAAACTTGCAATACATGGGATGCTTAAGACATTCATTCCTCTTTCTGAGATTACATTTATAGCGGAATCACACGGTTTTGCCGAAGCAGCATGGGCATTTATTAGTTCAACATTCATCGTATGGTTGAACTGTCTAGCTGGCTTTATCACGGACATTATCTAAATTACACGAAATGTGGCGGGGTTTCATTTAATACTTCGAATGCGTTTCTTAATTCTGTTCCCAAATGTACATTTATTGTCAAATTTTTTATTTGAGAATCCAAACTAGAATTTCAGAATGAGTACTACGTTAAAACGAGAAAGACTTTCAATTACGCATCTCATAAAAATCGTAGACAAATAGTTTTCGAGCAATTTTTGATAATTAAACGATAAATAAACACTCGAATTTCCTCATTTTCTGATCACCTTATTTCATTATGTCATATGGTAGATCATGTCATAGTTTCTCTAACTGTTAAGAAATATGGAATTTAAAGAAACTTCGTCTATTTACATTTGCAGGATTATTTGTTGATCTTAGGAAGGTATTTTCTCATCTTATAGTGCCTTATCATATTCTATTGTCTTCCATTATAACTAGAAGGGAGATATTGTTTGCGATTTTATTATCGCACTACGCACTAAGATGTATGGAATAATACTGTCGGTCATATGATTATGATAGTACCAAATTCAATAATCTATTCAATAACTTCTTCATTTCTTCGGAGGAATCACTTGCCATTCTCGTAGAATGGTGTGATGCATTCATAAATCATCCTTTCTCTATCTTAGTCCATGTTAACAGAACGTAGGATTTCTCGCCAAAGAGAATTCCATACACTAATCTTAAACAGAGAACGTTTTGAAAATTATGAAGAAAATATCAAAATCGTCGAATAAATTATGCATCAGCTGTTATTAGGTGTAGTGTGTGATTAAACTCGTGGTGAAACTTTTCTCAATCGCCTTATTGAGAATGATAGCCGAGGAGAAGGGAATTTTGTAACGATTCTGTTTTTATGCCTCGATTTCATAATTTTGCCCTTTACTAAATAAATTCCAAGCATAAAATTTACCTACACATTCTATACACTCTAAATGCAAGCGCCCTTGTTTGCCCCTTCCATCAAATTCCGATTCCTGGAAGCCATTTCTTCCTCTCTCCTCCGTGGACACTTCTTTCTTCGCCACATCAGAGGCACAAAAACGACTCAGTCGATCGCAGACATTCATTTGTTATTTTCTGAGATGAAATATATTTCTGAGCACGCCTGATTGGAAGAAGCAGTTTGTCAACAAATGACAGATGCATAAAATTTTTGTTTGGCAATACTTTCCTCTCTCTAAATAACGCCATGTTCTTTAGTAAACCGTGGAATTTATCGCTTTTATTGGAAGCAATGCGGCTTTTTCGACCTCTCTTTGCTTACGCCCTTTTTATCGCCTCTCCCTCTATCCCAGATTCTCCATCCACAAATCTGACTGTACTTTCCAATGTCCTCTTATTTACTGCGTCTCTATCCAGGCTTCAAATACATCTTCTCTCGTCGATATCTCCGGCGCATGTTGCTCTTTTGCTTTCCTTTTTGCTTTTATTCCACGCATCCGATGGAAACGTCTAACATTCTCCAAACTCTCGTGCATTTGTGACTTCTTTCGAGTGATTTTGTTGCAGTGGATACCTTTACGTTCATTGTAAGTTCAAAGGTCACGGATCCGAGGCTTTGTGAAAAATGGAATATTCTCCACGCAGCTGATTGCACTTATAAATTCCCTATTCTTATGTGCTCTCTCTTAACTGACAGTATAATAGTTTTTATATGAAATATAAACCGAATTTTGAAAGTCGCTAAAACAGACACAAATGAGTAAACCGCATACCGTAAATACATTTCTAACAATAAACTCTCCATAATAAATCAGTATCGTTAATGTATCATTTATAATTTAATGTGTGTCATAATTCATTAGATGTAATCTGAAGAATACGAGACTTATACGCCTATTATTATTTAACATATCTTATTTTTATTACTAGTTAGAAATTATTCAATAAAGGTTTTTATAGTTACGGAATACATTTCCGGTAACATNATTGTAGGCCTCCCCAAGCGCTTTCCAATTCTCTCTATTCTGAGCCTCTCGTTGCCATGTTACCCCTAAATACTGAATGATGTCTCTTTCCATCAGTCCCTTGGTCTTTTTCTTGGTCTATTCACGTCTCTTGGTATCCAGTTCAGCACTGCTGATGTCCATCGGTTGCTGTTTCTTCTCGCAACATGGCCTGCCCACATCCATTTCACTGGTCTTACCTTATCTACGATGTCTGTCACTCTTGTCATCTTCCTTACCAAGGTGTTGCGTTTCCTGTCTCCTCTTGTGATTCCAAGCATACATCGTTCCATACTTCTTTGTGTAGTCTGAAGTCGCTGGGTTATTGCTGCGTTTAACACCCATGTTTCACTT
>KZ308731.1:361961-377407 GCA_000376725.2 Ladona fulva
CATCGTTCCATACTTCTTTGTGTAGTCTGAAGTCGCTGGGTTATTGCTGCGTTTAACACCCATGTTTCACTTCCATATGTCAAAACTGGTAGAATGCATTGGTTGAAGACCTTTCTCTTCAAGACCATTGGCATTTTTGACTTCAGAATATGGGCGTTTCTTCCGAAGGCACTCCAGCCTAGTTTTATTCTTCGATTCACTTCAATTATTATCAGCATCGGGTTTCGTAAATTTCCCGCATCAATAACGACGGAACTTACATTAAAGTGAATCGCTTGTCAAAGTAATTTAATAAATAACTTATTCGTATCATTCATAATTACAGGTGTCAGTTATAATAATATCTAACGTGAGGAGTAGATGCGAAATTCCAAAAAGACAACCTAATGAGATCTTATGGAAGATTATTCAAAGAGTTTTTGGTCAATTTCCCTTTTGGTGACAATCTCCCAAAGCCTCCTATTGTTTTCATTTTCTCCCCTGCACTTGAAAATAACTTGATTTATCCTCACCTCCTTTATCCTGCCAAATTAATATGCAAATGTTCCTTTGAAAAAACTGATAACTAACAATAAGAATAAATTACATGAGTACTTTGGTCGTATGTTAGTCCATGCTACTGTTACACCGCAATCGTAATCGCTGAGATCACAAAACGTGCCTCCTTTTCAAAAAAGATGACATCTTATTACCATTATTTTCAGATGTAACTATATTTCCAATGTATTTTTATGGAAAAATATTTGAACTCATCATTAACTGTCGCCTCGTTCGTTAAGGGGACGGGTTGTTAGTAAACATTACATTCTGCAAAATTTTCGTCTCTCTCGTCAGTATTCTTGCAATTGCGAATCTTTAAGTTGACCATAGTAAAAGCCTTTACTCAATTTCCTTTATTTTGGCAACTGATTCGACTTTGTAGGACCATTACTTCTGATTTGTTTTTGCAAAAGAAAAGAAAAGGCTGCAACCGATCGAAATGAACTGTGCATGCATTTCTTATGGAAGGGTTCCGAGATATCTGTAGCCGAAACAAGGATACGTTTAGTAAAATATTCCACATTTAATAATCCGTTGGTCCTCTATTGAATTCCTAAATTTCATGTTTCAATCTGATTGAATTTCCTCGTTTTCTTGTTGATATATTAAAACCCGGGAAACGTTTTCCATGATTGCTATTTTAACGGCTTCCTATTTATTAATAGTGTACGTACTAATGATCCATATGCTTGCACTGGGTTATTTTGAATAACTATCCCTTCCAGTTTTATGTATAAGTTAGTGTTTAGCGAAATATTTATTCGGCTGCCAGTTTGTTGTCCTATCGTAAATAGAAACAAAAAAGAAGGCGAGAAATGTTTTTCTTCATCCGAAAGCTTTATACTTTGCTTAGAATGCTTTCAAGTGAAAAGTATACCTACCAAGATGAGATAAACTAATTTGAAGAACTAAATCTTAAGAAACTGACAACCCATCATAACATCGCTATATAATAGCTACATTGCTATGGGTTATATATATTATTATATTAGCTATTGTACATTCTTATTACATGTTATTATTAAATTTCATTGACTGTTACATTATGATGTGTTATCCGTTTCAATATAGCTTTTATAATAAATGATAATATTTTGCTAATAATTTAATAACATTGTAATACTTGACGATAAATAATATATTGTGATAATTATAACTAAAAGGGCTTCCGGATAGCGTAGTAGACAAAGCGTTCGACTTCGGTAAAATCGGTCCCGGGTTCGATTCCAAGTGGGGGCTCACATGCGAAATGAACTAAGCTGTCGAAGCACTTTTAACAACAAAACTACTAATTATAACTAAAAAAATCTAATAAGGTAGAATTAATAAATTTAACTTATTGTATTGTCTGTAATTACAGGACAATTTAGCTCATTGAAAATCTTTTGTTTCCATGTTTTTCTCTCTTCAAAGTTATAATACCAAACTGATAGTCTTTGCATATTTTATTATTTAAAAAGCAGAACTATTTGTTCCGATATGCAGAANAAGATTTTTACTTTTATTTATAATCAAATTTAATGAATATGTATATTACTATAAACCCATAAATATGAAATTATTGTCATTAGACTCAACTTATTTTAATACATGTATGAAGATAATTTAAAAACTGCCATTTGATACCAACTTATAATTTTATTTAACTAATGCTGAAGACATATTAAGTACGTATTGGCGAACCATCTCCATTTATTTTCAAGATTGTCTTCGAACTTTAACAGGTAATGTACATTGATGGGGTTACCCTGGGTATGAAAGCGTGCATTATTTTATTTCACGAGCGTGTCTTGTTTTTTGCTGACGGATTTCATCCAGAGTGCTTCTACGCTCTGCTGAGATTTTCACCACTGTTTTCTGCTCCCAGTTGCCGTTAGAGCTGTTTGCTTCTTTCCATTACGCTCTCTCCCTTCTCCTCCCAATTATCTCCGTGCCTCTCTTACATAAATGGAACTGCACTCCCATTCTCCGAGGCTATTGCCATTTCTCCCCTCTCCCCTTTTTCTTCGCTTTTATTTGCTTGCCCACACAATTGTGCCCATTCACTCTTATGCTTTCCATTTATTATGCCACTCCTCGTTTTTGCATTTCCGTCTTACGTTTCTTTCACATCTACATTTATCATTATCCTTCATTTAAATGTATTTATGGTAACTAAATTTTATATTAGATACGTTTTCATTTGTGCATATATTACAGTCCTTGATACAAACGTGTTTAGTTGGTTGCAAACTTGTATAATAATATTTAATTCAAAGCTGCAAAGATCTTTTTGCAATTGAGCAACGTAAGAAAGAATAAAGAAAGTTTTCGGTAAAGAATTATTTCGTTTTATTTTAATTTCTTAAGAAAAGGTTTAGTAAACTTTCTATTAATCGTATCAGGTGCTTGAGTCAGGAAGAGATTATTTCTGCTGTGTTAAAAGATGTAAAAGGGGTAATAGTACGCGGCTGTAAATTAAACAGAGATTTATATCAGTCCGGGAAAACAACAGTTTTAGCATTCAGAATTTTTTCCGGTTTTCCAGGAATGCCGGATTCCTTACCTGATCACCGTTTGAACTCGGGGACAAACCCTTGATACCTTAAGGAGTATTTTAAATCTCTGTATGTGAAATTGTTTCAGCTCCCTGAATGAATTTCAGTCCTCCGAAAGTTTCTCATAAGAAAAATCTCAAAATTTTCCTTCTTTCATTCTGTCTTTTCCAAAAATTCGTGCTGTCATAAACCCAAAGGATAAATGCGACACAAAAACTTTCCAGATTCCCGGTTCAGGGATAAGTAAAATTTGCCTTGCAACTCGCAAATTAAAAGATATATTTTAGAAACTGACCTCATATTTATTTCCGTATTATCATTAATTGTATTCTAAAATTCTATAAATGTGATGTTATCAAGAATATACACGTATACATCTATGACTTAAATAGCATACAGAGGGATTATGATACTAAAGTCCGAATTGAAGAAACCGGTTGGACTAAGGTACCGATACTTAAACCGAAATTTGGCATTTTCATAGAAGCGAAGAGAAATTCAATTGTGAAGAAGTTCCTCTCGAAGGCCCTCTTATGGCCGAGCAAATCTCATCCTTATTCTGATCTACTTCATGTGTATCCTCCGACTTGACCTCCCGTGAAATTGGCTCTGTTCGCCTCCAAGACGACTTGTTTTTGTCGCCACCGTAGCCATTAATGCTGCCGGATGAACTCCTTTCCACATAAAGCGCCTGTTCTTTCAAACGGCTACAGCCAAATATGCAAAGCTTCGCTTACAAGTGTAACGTATATAAGGGAATCTGGTGCCGTAGATATAGCATATGGCAACTTTTCTTTGCCGGTGTGCCGACAGCTCTCGGTGATCCACGTAATAACTAATGGTAAGGATAATTCAATTTTTTGGATTTTGTATGCGCTAAATTTTGCAAGTAATAGCCTCATTGCTAAGAATTATTTGTTTAAGGGGATTGGATATAGTTTAAACCTGCCGTTTCAGAACCTCAGAAAAGATCCTTTCTTCTTAATCCCTTTCTTCCGTTATGATGATCGTGTGTGAGGAGAGGAAGAAGGGAAGTGGTGGAGGGGTGGCCTCGAACCTAGCGCCGAAGCTCTTTCGATCTATTTGCTGCGCAATGCGCTGGACATGTTGCTCAAATTACACGATTACGGAAATTGTGTGAAACTTACGTACTTGGAAAGAACCTGGATTCAAAGATAAAGGATTAAGCTAAAATTATCTCCCAGAAGATTTTCGTATCACTTCTTATTGCCGAGTACCACTACAACGAAAGGGATATAATTTTAAATATGTTCTCTAATTGATTTCTCCATTATGGTTTGCATGAACCTAACAAGGAATGTATGCAAGCATAGCAACATCTTTTAAGCATCGAATAGCGAAAACAGAAATATTTTATGTATATGCATGCAATCATGGCGATGTTATTGCCAACAGCCTGCAAACGGATATTCAGGCCTTGTATTCATTGGCCTTAAGGTGAGAAAAGCTTGAAAATCGGAAGAAAAATTGGAAAATATCACGTCAGTTATCAAAGGGATAAAGAGACGCAATTGAGGTGATCATACCTCAAAGAAAAAGAAATCTTGAGAATAAGGATGTGTGTTTTTCGAAAATGGTTTCAATAAAGTGCGACTTAATTAATAAGGGTAGAAAATAAAATGTAAAACTAACGGACCCATGAGAGAAATTAATTTAACCAGACAGCGTGAATCAGAGGCAAGATAAACAAATACCGATAAAGTAAGAAGCAACTGTCTCTCTTTCATCTTAGATACGGAAGTCTTAACTTTGTGGTAGTTTCATTTAAAGTCGAGTTTTGAAATGTAATCAAGTAAAATGTTTTTTATCGCATTATAGTCATTCAATTAATTTTGATTTATTTTCGAAGAGAAAACATGCAATCATAACTCGCGTCTCGAGAATGCAAACGACATTTTTTGGAGACGTTTGCAATAGAAAAACCCGAAGTTAAATTAAAATAGTTTTCCATTATATTCGCAAGCGTAATTTAGACGAAAAAGCAAGAGAATAGGAAACTCTTGAGTATCTCCGAATGGAGAGGCAAGTCATGAATATTACCTTTAAAATATTCTCACTCTTGTCAGATAAGAGACGTGATATCCTGTTGCAAATAGTTTGGTGAGTGTGCGCAATTTCCGATTCAGCTATCGATTCTTCCAAAGATTTTCTTTCAGAATCATAAATTAGGCTCACTGATCCTTTAGCCTTAGCTCTTGTGTAAGTTAGGGTGTATTTAAAGACGAATTCCCATCTATTTCCTCAAAAAAATGCACCGCGAGTAGGAAATAATCGATTCTCATTAGCTATTAAACATTCCTAAAGTAATATGTGTTTTGAGGATGATCTTACTTTTTTACAACCACCTCTTTTAACATTTGAAAGGGATTCATTATTATCTTAGTCGTTTCAACTATGCTTTCCGTAATTTCTAAGTAATGAAGGGAATCAGCCAAACATCTTCGATTTTGATAATTTCCTACTTATAAGTTATTTTCTTCTAATCCACGTTATAAATAAACAAAGAATAGACATAATTCTATTAACATCCTATTCTGTATGGTGGAATTTAGAATCCTACTAGTGCTTCACTTTTTGTTCCTCTCAATGGACCGCATCGAAGATCCTCTCAAGAGATGGTTTTCTCGGAGGCGCCTCTTAGCTGCACATCGCAACCCACAACGAATATTTACGATAAGTCTTTCATTTAAGATATATCGATGTCAGTTGAGAAAGGAGTGCCTTTTATTGAATGTTTTGTGGCGTATCTAAATGACCTTTCTCCACAGTGTGGGGCCATAGATCTTCACATGCTCCGCATTTATACCAAGTACTGGAAGGGAGCCGCTTTTTTCAGATCGCAAGTTTCCGAGTTCTCGTCCTCGTATAATTCAACGCTTTTTTCTTCTGCTCATTCATCGCCAATCGAGAGAATCTGTAGGTTTTATGATGCGTGTTGAGAGTTATTTACATCGCCAAGGGAAGGATGTGCTTTGGGTTCTTAACTGACTATTACATTAGAAAATATTCGAGAGAGAATTCCTGCAAAAGCTACTATTAGTTGCAAAAGATATGTGAATACCACGTACTCGAGTACCAAGTACTCGAGCCCCCACGCAGGGAAAAAATACGACACCTTTTTTCCATTAAATTATGTTCTGTGTTTATTTACGATTTGGCTACAATACCTACAATTTCTATTCTTGTTAAGAATCCACAAAATATACTAGTAAATTAAGGATTCAAAAGAAATTAATACCTCAATGCTATGAAGTAGAGGGATTCATTGTACAAGTTAAACTAAGGGAAAGCAAGAATTGATAATACAAACTGAACCTAGAAAACATTGAATATAGAAAACAATTAACTTAGTTCTTTGTAAGTAATATTATTAATACATTCAATTGATAAATTAAAGTAATAAAGTTGCAGGTAATCTTCGTTAATAAGTACGAATATAGAAGGAACTATGGCAGTGAAACCTTCCTTACAAAATTATTTCAGACATTATTTATTTACTTCAATACATAAATCTCACTAATATTTCATAAGGGCTATTGTAATTATGATTGATTCCAAGTAAAAGTGGAGAATAGTGCTTAAATTAGGGATAATTTTGTTACACGTGTACATTATTGCGTAAATATGTATTTGATTTTATTCATAAAACCTTAAACTCGGATGCGCCGATCGCGGAAACGAGGCAATATGGATTGTGTGGGGTTAAAACATTTGCAATTTTTGGTTGATGAAGAGAAGAGACACGCTATAGGAAAACAGGTGCGAAGAATGGAGGAAAGTAACAGGAAAATAAAGAAAAAGCTCAGAACCCAGATGGAAAAGCCGATAACGAAAGGTAATAATGTGCAGATTCGAAAGAGATTGATATAAAAATTTAAACGATTGAGAGGAAATATATTCGTCACATACATGATGTGAGAATGCTAGGAAATTACATTATGTCCGTATACGGTTTAATTTAACGTAAAATTACGCTAATAAGATACCTATACCGTTTGAATGTTAAAATAGGCATAGTAGTTTAAAGTTATATTCACAAAATATTTTGGAACGTGTTGCAAAGAAAAACCATCAGAACTGTCACGTCAAACTGTACACAAATACACACGTTCACACAAATACACACATTCATACTATGTAACGTGATACATTTTTCTGAGACCTGTAATTAAAATTGCTGAATGGAATACCTCGCTTTAGAAGATTCTTCCTAGTAGTAATTATTGTAGGACTGCCCTCGGAGGACATTTTGAGGGGAAGTATTTATAACAAAGATTCAACACTTAAGATGCAAGGACTTGGTTGGAATATTAAGGAAACAATTATATGCGTAGCTCAGTAGCGAAGCAAGAGACCCTCCGAGTGGTTTTTGCAGGCCTCCACCATGACAGATAGAAGAGGGAGAACAAAAGACTGTCGCAGGGACAGCGAAATAAATAAGAGGAGCTTTCCGGACATAAAGTCGGACCCGTTGCCAAGAGAGAGAATCGCAGCGAATGAATGTTTCGGAATAAAAAGGAAGATGCGAGTGTCGTCGTTTGTTTGGAGTGGACCACCTTTCGGATATTGGTGGAGGGAGCGGCACTTCCTGTCGCTAATGGCGACCGTCCGCGGAGGGAAATATGGCGTCGTCGTGCCCTTGGGGGCGCGCTCTGCTGTTTAGACCGCTCATTTGGGCGGAGGGGAGGGCCAGAGGTCGACCAGAAGCACTCGTCCTGATTAAAGTTTTGCTGCAGCCGTAAATTCGTCATATTTTCAAAATAAAGTTGGAAAAATTGGCAAAATTTGGGGAGTGGAAAATAACGGAGAGGAAAGTTTCGGTCATAATTCATGGATATGCCGCTACGGCGCTATTATCTATCGGTCGAGAATGTTTCGTCGATGCATATTTTCGTTATTCAGTTTTTTATTAAAACTTGTGTTAGATGATGTCACTGAAAGTTTTTTCTCTTCCAAGGGCAACTCCGAGAGAACTTCAAACTGCGTCATACATGTTGAGAATGCTAATGAAGCAACTTGACTCCGAAAAAGTACACTACATTTTTGAATTTTGCTGACACCCAAATTGTCTCTAAAAGCAGCATTACCTCGAGATTCAGCTGTTTGTGAATAATTTAAAAACTAACTTACAACGCCAGAAAGAGAATTTTGTGCGAAGATATTTTCCTCTCGGGACATCAAACCCTTGTTTTATCTAACTGTATCCTATACCATGAAAAAATACAATAAAGAGATAGCGTTTTCTCCATTTAAGACACTTCCTTTGGCTCTATACACCAACTCTGTAGAAATGATATTCACCATTCACCATTGCAGAGAGAAATATCACAGGACAAACAGGAAAAGCTATTCAACACAGGGAAATTCACTCCCACGGTTTTCGAAAAATATAGAACCATTCAATTTTGATAAATTTAGCTTTTGAGAGTCGTGTTAATAGGTTGAGGATATCTTCAAATTAATGTTAGTATCATATGAAGACACATCTAGTGTGTAATACGATACTATTGACTTTGTCAGGATTAGGGAAAGGTTCAGAGCATAGCACGGAAGAGCCTTGCGGCTGAAACCAAAGGAATTACAGTTGTGAAAAATAGTGACGTGACTGGAGTTTTGGTTGTGGAGTGTGAAATGTTAAGGCTGCTCGCCTTGGTCACAACAGCAGTGCGGAAGAGATGCGGCATGGTTAGATTACATAGATAGATTAATTATCCCAGAAAGTGGGAGACCTGAGTTCGAATGTCGCTTTTTTTTACACCTGTTATTCCTTGAATTATTTGCCCTTCAACCAGTCCTACCACACCAACTCTGCTCTAGCAGTGAATTGTAACTTACACTACTTTCAGTCCACAAGTTTCTCTGTTTTCTGAAATAATCCTCCAACAGAAAAACGCTTAGTTTGCAATTTAAATTTGCAATACATTTTCTTACATATTTATCATCCACTTCTAATTTCTATAGCACAACATGGTATTGACTAGTTATTGTAAAATATGAAATTGTGATGAAAATAATCATATAATGAAATGAGGATTAACGAATATAACTCGAATAGATCATTGAGATATATAAATTGATATTTCCTTACAATATTTTCAACAGCTTTGTGTTCATAACGGAGATATATTCCGATGATACGCAGTCTTTAAGCAATGAAGTTGAAAGGAAATACTTTTAATGTGCTATTGTCTAAGTTTTTAGTCATGGATGGTAAAATGAGTTGACATTAATGTATTTTGCAAATTATTTCTCTTTGACTTGATGACAATAAATCTATGGAACAATTAAAAAATATTAGATGAAAGATTTTTACTTTTATTTATAATCAAATTTAATGCGGTGGGAGTATTTTTCCAGAGCTATTTTTATCTTAATGTATTAATTGTCTTTTTTTCATTTTTGCAGGTATGGATGGTTTTGAGAAAGCATCTCTGACGCAAAGAAATTGAGTAAGTCTTTGTTGCTGAAGTTTTTTCCATTTACTCTTACATTTAAATGTAATTCTCATGTTTCAATCTGTAATCTAAATACTCATCGAATATACAGATATACTACCTAAGACCGTGCAAATATTTGCACAAATGGTTTATATTTTAAGAAAAGTATCATCATACTAATTAATTTCTCTGACAACTAAAGTGTTTATATCCAGTGAAAACATTTAGAAGTAGTTTTCATTTAATGTAGTCAACTTTACTTACATTTTTTACATCCCACGTCGTCAATAACATTCCAAATATTGCCCAAAGCCAAGGCGACATTTCTGATTTTCACAGTTCTTGATCTTTACTTTCGAAAATCAATATCAAAGCTACAGCAAATCATTATACAAATTACCATTAAAACAAAGCAAATTTATTAATATTAATATATTAATAATAATAAGTTTATACAGATGGGCATTTCACAAATTTTATGTACCTTATGGTATTATATTGAGAGATGTGATATTTCTTGTATTTAGTAAGCCGTGCGTAGATAAGGGCTTTAAGATATTCTCAGTATTTCACGAACTCGCTTTACGAATTCTTTGCATATTTTACTATCCGTTGTGGAAAGATTACTATGAATCCATATCCAGGATGAAATTTTGATAAGGTTGTTAGATATCATTGCTGAATTTATACTTGAATTATTTAAAGTTTCTTATACCATGCTAAGGCTGCACTCAATTACACGTTTTAAATTTTTGATGTGAACACCAATCCGATTCGACTTGATTTTTTGCATAGAAACCATTATTTTTAAATTTTCTGCATATCTTTGCTGCATCAAAAATTAAAAGCTTAGTTATGTTTCAATTAAAAAAATAAGATTACTTTTTGTCAAAGGAAACATTAAAGTACTTTTAGCTAGAATTGCGATATGAGGTGAAATTTTCACTCATTAATTATATGTTCAGAGTTCAGTTAGCGGTACAGAAGTTATAATACGAAGACTTAATCGATACCTATTATCTTTTGTTCTGAAGATATTTCAAGTGATGCGAATTACATTAAGAAGTCGGAAGACCGTAAAATATCGGGGGATCGAGCTTGATAAAGAGGAGATCAGGAAAAGAATATTCGGGTAATTTACGAAACGCATGGAAATCATAATTCGCTTGTTGGTCGAGAAAATAGTAGTAAGGGAAGGGAATGCATCACTCGCGGAGGCGTTTAGAATACGACAAAAGCTCCCCCCGCCCACTCGAGCGTGTTTCGCCGAATTGGAATCGACGTGTGTGAGAAAGGGTGCTCTGCAAAAGGGGTTTGTTCGGAGTGAGTTAGGACAAGGGGGCGGAGAGGCATTTACAGGGGCGCTCAGGTAAGCGAAAGGGACGGCATATTTCGGTGGAAAACCGCGCATTTACAATTTCTGGTCCACTCAACGCAATGAAGAAAAATGTTTAGAGCCCCGGAGTGATGACGGAGAGCGTCTCTAAATTACGCCCAGAGTGAGACGTTAATTTTAACAACATGCGTAATTGCAGCATTACACTTCCTAGGGGATGCTCCTCTATGAAAATGAGAAGAAATATTCCTCCTCACTAATTAGACGAAAGTGTGGTTAAAAATCGGCTTAAATATCTACTTGAAGGGAGTTCTGCGGAAACTAATCCGTACATTAAGGAGATGTACGTATGTACGTATCTACCATTTATTTCATAGACGTGATGGATAAATGGCATTAAGCGTGACTTATATAATAACCTACAAGCATTACTTATATTTTGGTCCGTTAGTAGTATTTTATTCTCAGCTAGAAATTATCTATACAGCTAAAAAGGAAAATAAGTGTAGTAAACCTATATTTTGGTCTATTACTAGCATTTTATTCTCAGCTAGAAAGTGTATATACAGTAAAAAAGGAAAATAAGTGTAGTAAAACTGTTAAAAATTGGATTAAGGGTTGAACTTGGTGTAAAAAGTAACTATAAACTGTTTAGTAATGAGTTTTATAACATGAATTTGTTTTGATAAGCCTTTTCCTCATCGTTACATTTTGTCCGTTGCTTATTATAGAAAAGGATGATACTGCCTTTATTATACACATTGTCTTCTTCTCCTTCTTTATTTTCTATTTGAATTGGAAAATTAGGTAACCAAAATCAGGCCACATTTTCCAAAGCTGTTCTTTTATTCCTAGAGATAAATATATTCTCTTTTTTCGTATTTGGAATAAATTGAATTGATTATAATATTAGAACAATAGAGTAATAATCTAAGCATCCTTCATAAGAACTTTTATAGCGAGCGACGTTCTGTATGACAGTGAAACGAGTACTGTAGTAGAAAGTGAAAATTAAGAAACAGGGAGATGAAATGTTTCAGAAGAGCGATGGAAATGAAATAGAGAGACGAAGTAACCGATAAAATAAGTAATTCGAAGAGCGAATGAAGAGAGGAATTTTGGAAGAAATTGATAAAAATAAAAACTTCCTTAATCGCACAATAATTAACGAATGTCAGCTGAAGACAATCGTAATGGAAGGAACTGTGGAAGAAAGGAATTATTGAGGAAGACCGGAGTGCAATAGCAAGAGATGGCGATGGCAAGTAATGAGAAATAAAACGGTTAAGAGAACAACAGTAAATCAATTTTCAATTCACATACCTTTTGAATTTTCTGACAATCGTAACCGGAAGTAAAATTTTCAACGTTGTTTTAGAATCACCAATGTATCTTTACTGACGATTCAAGATTTTTCCTCGAGTAGCGATGCGTTACTTACTTGCTGTCAGCTCGTAATATTAATATTCTATTGCAGAGATAATTTAAATAAGAAATTTGTCTTCCCAAATAATTTGTGCAAAATGCGAAATTTTTGACATTAATAATGTGCGACATTTAATTCTTTGAGGCGCTACTTGAAGAGAAATATACGTCGAGCAGCGAAGAAATAACGCAAAGTGAATATCTGTAGACGACATTTTGACGGGAAATTGGAGGCTAACTAATGTGCAAGTTTGGAAAGAAACGAATATGACGAATGAATGGAGGAGAATTCCTTTCGTTGCTGAGGAGTAATTAGTTTGCCTATTCCTTGAATTATATTTTTGAATTCTTATTGTGTTACTCATAATACATGCATCGTAAATTACTAAATATCTACTTCATCTTTTAAGTTTTTACGTAGGTATATAATGTGTCGTACTTAAAAACCATAAGTGAATCGGATGGGAGAATTAGCAATGAGATGAATAATCGATTATGGTTTCACCTACTAATTTCCAGAAAGGATAATTTGGAATTTTTGCTTAAAATTCAACCTTTCATTTGCTATAATAATGATAAGCTGATTAAATATATTGGTTAAAATTTAAAATCTATACATTTTAATAACGCCTAAATTCGGTATTGGATTTGTTTAAATTTGTGAAACGTTGAAAATCGCTTTCAGTAACGAAATTCAAATCAAGACAAATTTCCTATCTTAGTAATATCGATTGGAAAAGTGAACGATTTCTTACTTTTGGAGATAAAATTAACGTAGCCAAAAGAAATAGTAAACAAGACTGGCGAGAAAACTTTGGTTTTGCATTATAATTTACGAAGTTTAGCATTTACACGAGGTAATTAGACGAATTTAATAAAGGAATTTTCTCTTTGTTGTTACATTATATTTCTCTTCAATTTTAATCTAGTTTTGCCCAAGTGTTTTAATATATACATATAATATTATTAGAGGAAATTCAACTCTGTTTTATAAGCTTTCCCATAAATTATTGTACTATTTTATATAAATGTATTTCCCGATGAAACAGCAATTAAAATTAATGAATGTTAGTGATTACAGGAATCGGGAAACGAATCGGAAGTTTAGAGATTTCGGTTGAATTTTATCGGAATTAGTAAAAATTTGGTATCGTTCCGCCACTTGTAAGAATACATATAATTTAAATAAATAAAAAACGAAATATAGTCATTACGTATGATTATGAAACGACTGACTGAGAGAGTGTCATGAGTATAAGATTAATTTTGATGTCGGCCAATATGAATCAATATAGTAATAAATAAAATCAAGATAATAATATCTGGAATGGAATCTCAAAAAAACATTTCAAATAAAGTTAAAGAAAAGAATCTAGTAACTGAACGGTTATAGTATGATCAAGCCAAAGATGCCATTTGATGCCAAACATAGATTAAAGTATATTTTAAAAGCAATGAAGTAATCTTTACCGAGTTTTCCACTGTGAATTAAGAGGGCAAATCACTTATTCATTCTGGCCGTCCAAGTGTGCTTCGTAGATGTCACTTGAAACCCTAATTCCCAAAGGAAGTAAGAGAGATGCGAATTTTTTTTTCGAGAGCTTTCAATCGCCCCGTTGAATATGCTATTAAACAAGATTTTTAGGTTTATTTCCAAGAATTTCCGATGGAATTCGATCGATGGTCGAGCATTTCGAGGAGTTTAAAAGTGAATCGCCGATAAAGTGCAAAAGAAAAGAAACTAAACCTTGAAAATTCACGGAATATTTAGAAATGTCAAGGGTTTTATGAAGAATTGGAAGGAATCTTTTAGCTGGTTGAGCGCTTTCATTCTACTGTGCGCTAAAATAGTTTACAAATGGGAAATTTTATTCTCTTGAGGTGCACTCAATTAGAACGTTTAAATGATGATTATAGCAATAATTCATCTTTCTAATATAAACTATTTTGCATAACAACATTCAATGCATTATCAGCA
Source organism: Ladona fulva (assembly GCA_000376725.2). Lineage (NCBI taxonomy): Eukaryota > Metazoa > Arthropoda > Insecta > Odonata > Libellulidae > Ladona > Ladona fulva. The sequence continues at coordinate 376,236 of KZ308731.1, forward strand.
TCACCTCCATATTATATTACACCTTAAGCCATAAGAGGATCGAGAAGGCATAGGCTGATTTAGAATAAGCAGATTTCCTTTCCAGGGTTTAATGAAAAATCAACATTGAGTTTCGCTGCATTGCAATGGAAATGAAGACCTTGTTAACTTGCGGACTGATGTGAAAATCGAGCAGTTAATTGTAAACAAATATTCCCCTCATCGGAACGATTGTCACTTAGAGTAAACAACAAAGTTATTGATAATTTAAATTTACTTGTGAACAGAAACTCTTTGATTTAATCAATATCTTTGAATTGAAATCAACGCCAATTTGCTGATACATCTATTTTTAGTCTTTACTTGCTTTTTTAAAGCATTAAAATTCTAGTTAACCATGCTAAAGTGCTCGATAGTTGAGGTGGGGCAAATCGAAGTACAAAGGTGGGAAATGTTTCAATAGATCACTCGGTTTGATGACAATTAGTCAATGTTGACATTCTCGGAAAAATTTCTTTCAGTGTTAACATTTATGCATCGAATCACATCTTACTCTGTTTAATATGCTTGGCATTAACATATTTACATTCATTAAATAATGTTTTTTATTCTAATTAAATGATAAACAGTAATTTGCAGAAATTTTTCTTTGCTCTCTCACAACTATTCCGTATATTTTTAAGGGAGAATTTTACAGTGAAGAAATATCTTTGTGAAAATAGAAGGGGCAGAATTGTACTGTCGAGAAAAAATCGCCTAGTTTAATTTAGCATGATGATTATTTTTCCGCGTTATTTCATATCCCAAAGTTTTTGATTTTTCGAAATATGTAACAGCAACACAAAATACAGAGATTTCAGAAATATTTTCTACTAGATGCAATACAATACAAGATAATAAAGAGAATACATTCGAGAATTACTTCCTTAATTGCATTACTAAAGCTTATCTCACGATAGCACCATTCTGCTAGAAACAATTTCGTAATAGTCCATGAGAAGTTTATTCGCTTACTTACTGGAAATACCGCCCAAATGAAAACTTAGAAGGCCCGCTAGTGGTTGGTGACCGGGTTTAATTGATGATGATGGGGTCTCTGTGTCATCATGATGTCATTTTATCACGTGGTCTTAAATTTTGTTTCTTTAATTTTCAAAATGAAAGGAGAGTGCTCCAAAGAGCTTTTAGAATCT